>CM074746.1:16866306-16921940 GCA_037367245.1 Phrynocephalus guinanensis
CCCGAAACAGACCTGTTCTGACAAACGAAAACTCAAAACATCATTTTTTCTGGTCGTGCCCATGTCTAGTCCTGACTTAAACTCTGAAGCAATGTGAGCAAGTATTTGCAAACCCTGTTCCCAACAACCATAGTTAGTGTGTTTATAAATGTTTGATACACCATAATTTGAGAGTGTGCTTACTTACGGGTTATGTGTAGGGTATGGAAGTTGTACCCAATGGGATAGGACAGTGTTGCACAGAATCATAAGAATTGTGGTGTGTATTGTGGGCTGTTCACTCCCCACTCTAGAACAAATTTATACTACCAGATGCCACTGTAAAACATTAGATATATTAGGATAGCCATCACATCCTGGTCATCACCTCTTCAAGTTGCTGCCATCGGGATGGAGATATAGAGTACTGAGGGTGAGAACAAAGCTTCTTTTTTAGAGCAATATTGGTCTTAAATGGAAATTCTGGACTTTGAAGTCAGCTTATTTTATGTCATATTTTATGTGTTGCAGCTGTTTTTAAATCTATGTGGAATGTTTTATATGAGTTGAATACAGCAACTGTGAAATTTCGTTGTTCCTGCAAGGGGGCAATGACAATAAATATTCCTATTCCTATTCCATAAACACCTTCTTTCTCTAGTATCATGATGTACAGTGGGACCACTTCTATCCATAGAATCCATATCCACTGATTCATTTTTTCCAATGAGTGAAAATATTTTTTAAAAATCCAATAAAAAGCAAAGTGTTCTGCTTATATCCCGCCCCATACCACTACAAGTAGTCTCTGGGCAGTTTACAATTTTTTAATTACAGTGTGCAGGCTATACATTGCCCCCCCCAAGCAAGCTGGGTACTCATTTTACTGACCTCGGAAGGATGGAAGGCTGAGTGAACCTTGAGCCTGCTACCTGGGATTGAACCCATGTGTATTTCCAGGGTGTGTTTATGAGAACTGGGCATATGTCTTAATTGTACTGGACTGTGTATTATCCCTCATTACTGTAAGCCGCCTTGGGTCCTTTTCCAAGGAGAAAAGTGGGGTAAAAATAGTCTAGAATAATAAATAAATAAATAAATAAATAAATAAATAAATAAATAAATAAATAAATAAATAAATAAAGGGAGCCAGGCACCTTGCAATGTATTGTGTTTCATACTTCCACATTTTTCCGCATCCACAAGTGATATCAAGACTAACTAGATTTTGTAGAATGTAGAAAGCATCTTAGATCTCATTTGGCATAATTATACCAAATGGTACCAGAGAAATATGTTTGAAATAAATTTAGAAGGCCATAGTCTACATGACATTTCACCAACCTTACAGGCAATAGCTGGGATAGCAGGAACTTGATAGAGACCAAACAGTGCCTCTGCATCACCATGAAAAAGAACAAACCTTCAGACATTCTGCCCCAAACAGAACAGTAAAGCTATAAACAACGGAGGAGAAAGAGATGTGGGGAATATGGGACATCCAGCAGGGGTCAGAAAGAGTCAGGAGGGGACCAAGAAAAGCCAATCAATCTGGATATTGATAAGCAAAGAACCAATGGTGGAAGGGACCCAAAATAATTTAAATTTCAACCAATCACATGTTGAATTTAATATAAGAATTTATGACTCTTTGTTTACACCCTATAAAACTTCTGTTTTCTGTTTGTTCAGAGTCTTCTCTGCTTTAAGAGAATTTCCCAGCTGATTCCTGTAATTTTCTTTCATAAAATTGTGTTTGATCTCAACTGTCTCATCCTTGTCTGGTCCTCTGACAGAGAGGAACCCTTAAGGTTACCCACTATTTTTGAGGGGCAATACGGGGTGGTGGTGGAACCAATTATCCTCAGATTCTGCCCTCCTATTGATGTCGTTTAGTGAGATCTTTAGAATTCTCTGTTCTAGAGCACTTCCCATGAACAAAAGTATAATATTCAGCAATAATAAAAGAAAAGCAGAGACAGTTCATAGCTCTGTGGGTAGGCTACCAAAGCAGGAGTCAACAGCTGGAAATCTCATACCAGCTGAGATCTCCTTGCGCAAGTGTGACTGATGGGGATATATACCCCACCACCTATGTGGCCTGCATTCAATTGCATTGTCTAAAAGCACCATCAGATGGAGGGACTGGTTAGTCTCTTCTAATACTTTATATCTCTAAGAAACCATTATAAATTTTGGTATAAGTCAGAAAGTAATGGATACACATCATTATAATTCTTTCAGAACTTCTTGGACTTTTTCCACTTTGAAGAAGGATAAAATTACATCTCTTAATAACTAAATAAATAAACAATTGGTAATGCTATTTTACGGGGTGTGGTGGTTCAGTGGGCTGAGAACTGTCAGCTGCAAAGTCGGCAACTTGGTGGTTGAATCCTGGGTGCCATGCAGTGGAGTGAGCTCGTGCTGTTAGCCCCAGCTCCTGCCAACCTAGCAGTTCAAAAGCATGCAAATGGAAGTAGATAAAAAGGTACTGCCATAAAAAGCAGGAAGGTAAACAGTGTTCTGTGTGCAGAAATATGTTCAGCCATGCTGGCCACATGGCCATGGACTTGCACAACACTGGCTCTTTGGCTTTAAAACAGAAATGAGCACTGCCCCTAGAGTCAGACATGACTAGCACACACACACACACACACACACACACGTGTGGGGGGGGCACCATTACCGTTTAATGCTATTTTATCAACATTTACTCAAGTGAAACTGAATTGTTCCATATGGTAGATTGCAGCATAGAATATTTAAAACTTTTGACATCTGTTTATACTCCTTACAAAAAAAACCATGAGCACTATTATTTCCAGATATGAAAGACAAAAAAGAACAGTTATTGTCTCCTGTAAATGACTTCTTTTTTTCCTTTTTTTAAAAGTAATGATTTGTGACTCTCAGAAATATAGGTTCTTCTGCACAGTTGTAAAACATTTAGTCTCTACTAAATTTGACACTGGGAAATTCAGTATACAACCATTAAACTAAACAAAAGTTGGAACCTATTTTACCAGATTTTCTATTTCCGAAATGTTCTGATGGACTTTATAGTTCTAACAATAGTTATCAGTACATTTTGGGAGGAACACTTTAAAATAAGTTTAAAATATCCATTCAAATGTCCATACCAAAACAGAGGGGTTTTTTTATCAAAGCGACATGAAGATGGCTTTTTTAAAAAAAGGATATAAATGGATCAATGAATAAATACCTGCAAAAGTGGCACATTCCAGAATTAGACTGAGCAAACATGTGGCAGTCTTAAAACACCGTACAGAATAGATATTCAGGCTTTGTGTTTCTCTTTTGTGTTTTTGCTTGTTCAAACACCAGACCAGCCTTTACAGCTGTTTCCTTTTCAGGTTTTTCTTTCTTAGTATAACATCCTCCACATTTATCATCCATATGCATGAAAAGCAAACACTGCTCAGATATTTGTCATTATGCTGCATATATGCACACTAACCAGGTCAACAGAGAATATTACTTCATGATAGTATGTCTCATTAATAAATGATTTAAGCAGCAGACCATATCTCCTTCGGAAGCGTTGCAACCTAGAAGATCAGCAATTCACTCATTTTCCAGATGCTTAAATCTCATAACAAACTATAAATTCTTGCCTGGGAAGCCTTCTTATATATTTTTTTCGCTGACACAAACCTTGATAGGAGTTCAAGATGATTGGTTGGAATCATTGCCTTCCTTAACATTTCTTACAGGAAAGTCCACATATTCCCACAAACATGTGCACTAGAGATGGATACGAAATAAAAAACAAAACAAAACACTGGTTTGTTGTTACATTCGGTTACAATTCATCCTAGAGGGGAAAATGGCGTTTCATCAGATGAAACAATTCATCCTAGAGGAAATGGCAGGGGAGTGATTCCAGGTAGCCTCTGAAAATTGGAAAGGTTTGTGAGTCAGGGCGCTGATTTATTAAGGTCCAAAGGGGTTTCCTCTAGCAAAAACTCTTTCTAATTAGATTCAGAAGCCACGTGCCGCTGCAGTTTGGCTTCCATTCCAAATCCTATTAGAAAGATTTTTTTTCCTTTGGACATTAATAACTCAGCCCCCGAAACCCAAATCTCTCCAAATTTCGGGGACCTACCTAGAACCACTTGAGGAAGCTACACTTGCCCCTCCCATGCCGAAACATGTATGTGATCCAGATTTTCAAGTACTGCTAATTGTTCTTCTGCGGCTTGGCTTCTGAATACAATTAGAAATATTTTTTCCCGCTCGGGAAATAGGTTGCGGTATACAAGTTTGAAAATAAATAAATAAAATAAATTTGGACCTTAATAACTCAGCTCCCTCACCCCCAAATCTTTCCAAATTTCAGGGGCTTACAGGGCAGAGCTTGAGAGAGCTCCCCTGCCATTTTGGTGCCTCTTGGACCCAGGGGAGCATAGTGTTTCATTTCATTTTGTTACATTTCCTAACAAAACTACTTTAAAATTTGTTACAAATGAAAAGAAATGAAACTACTAAAGAAATGAAATGATATTTATCCTTTTTGTGCCCATCTCTAATGAGCACTAGTCAGGAAAGCAAACAAAACAAAGTGACGTCATCTAGGGATTTGGGATTTCTTGCAACACAAATGCTATAATTCTCCATTCAGGGAATTTTCTCTTACTAAATGGAGCTCACCTGCAAGAAAGGCCTCAACTAGATGTCTTTGTTGATGAGGTAGGCTTGGGGCAGGAAGTTTGGGCAGAGCTAGGACTAGCTCACTTTCATAGCCTTCCTATTGATGTCTTTCTTCCATATGAGATGTTTGAGGTGGCTATAATGTGTCAGTCTATCAAGTAGAATTCCATGAATGAAGAATTATTTAATCTGTAATCCAAGAAATAAGAAAAATCCCAACACAATCATTTTACATTCATTGGAAAGAAATATCAGCAGAATCTTACTTTTGGTTGAGAAAAGATAATTTGCCTTATGACAGTTGTTCTCTCTATCCATCCTTCCATCCCTCCATCCCTCCATTCCTCCATTCCTCCTTCCTTCCTTCCTTCCTTCCTTCCTTCATATCTATCTATCTATCTATCTATCTATCTATCTATCTATCTATCTATCTATCTATCTATCTATCTATCTATCTATCTATCTATCTATCTATCTATCTATCTATCTATCTAATTTTTATACTGTCCATCTGACAGAAGGGCCACTCCAGGCAGTTTACAACTAAATACAAATACAGAATGGTAGCATCCATTAAAGTAAAACTAAAACTAAAACTAAGGCAACATCAACATATCAAATAATTATCAACCAGATATTTCAAAATCAATTGACCAACATTTAAAAACTACATGTGGGCAAAGTAAAACAGAAGATGTTTTCTTAATGTACGGAAACTGGAGTTATGTTTCATTCTAAGGAAATGCCTGCTTAAACAACCAGTTTTTCAAAGATCACTCGAAGGTACCAAAAGAGGGGGCCAAGAATATCTCAGGTAGCAGGTTATTCCACAGGTATGGAACAGTTGCAGAGACTGCAGCCAAAATTCTTCTCACAGCCAGGATTCAATCCCACGTAGCCATTTCAAGGTTCACTCAGCCTTCCATGGTCAATAAATTGAGTGCCTATCTTGCTGGAGTAAGTGGGCAATATGTAGCCCACATAATTACACTATAAACTGCTCAGAGTGCTTTAGGTGCTATGGGGTGGTTTTTGCAGCATTGTGTGCCTGCCATTTGTATGTTTCTGTAAATGATTCCTCATCAGAATATGTTGTCAATGTTGTCTTCTAGCAGGTGTTCTAGGTTGCATTGGTAGGTTTTTTGTGTCCAGAAAATGATTGTTCAGCCTGTTTTTAATTGATTGCCTCTCAAAATAAGTCCAACCATATTTTCTTCCTTTTTGAGTGGTACTGGTTTCTTGAAGGCATTTGATATGGTTAGTAGGGATGGACTCTTTAAAATACTCCTCCGGGTTGGATGCCCACCCAAGCTCCTTAACATCATTAGGTCTTTTCATGAGGATATGAAGGGCAATGTAGTTTTTGATGGCCTAGTGTCAGATCCCTTCGACATCCGAAGTGGAGTGAAGCAGGGCTGTGTCCTTGCGCCAACCTTGTTTGGGATCTTCTTTGCTATCATGCTAAAGTATGCTTTTGGATCTTCAACAGAGGGTATCTATCTCTGGACCAGATCAGATGGAAAACTCTTCAATCTCTCTAGATTGAGAGCAAGTTCTAAGGTACAGGTGAAATGTTTGTGGGATCTCCTCTTTGCTGATGACGCCGCCATTACTGCTCACTCTGCCGAAGATTTCCAACAACTCATGGATCATTTTAGTAAAGCTTGCAAAGATTTTAGGCTAGAAATCAGCCTGAAAAAAACACAAATAATGGGCCAGAATGTGGACTCTCCTCCTCGCATTACAATTTCTGCAAAAGAACTGGAAAGAGTCTGAGCTGAATAAACGTATAGGTAAATCAGCAACTATGTTTTCCAGACTAACAAAGAGAGTATGGCTCAATAAGAAGCTGACAGAACATACAAAGATACAGGTCTATAAAGCTTGCGTACTGAGCACACTTTTGTATTGCAGCGAGTCTTGGACCACCCATGTGCGATAGGAAGAAAGCTTAATACCTTCCATATGCACTGTCTTAGGGAAATATTCAACATTACCTGGCATGACAAAGTTCCAAATAGCATAGTCCTGAATCGAGCTGGAATCCCTAGCATGTACACTTTATTGAAACAGCGACACCTACACTGGCTTGGACACATTGTGAGAATGGATGACGGCCTGATCCCAAAAGATCTTCTATATGGAGAACTAGTGCAGGGAAAGCGCCCCAGAGGGAGACCAGAGCTGTGGTATAAGGATATCTGTAAGAGGGACCTGAAGGCCTTGGGAATGGACCTCAACAGATGGGAAACCCTGACCTCCGATAGCACTGTCTGGAGGCAAGAGATACAGCATGGTCTACATAAATTTGAAGAGGCATTTGTCCAACAGGCAGAGGAAAAGAAGTAGGCACGGAAAGAACAAAACTCGAGGACCGGGCAAGAAACAGAATACATCTGTCCCCATTGCGGTAGAGACTGTCACTAGGTGTTGTTCTTAGGATCTCTACTCCAGGCATGATACCATAGTCTTTTGAGACTGAACGATGCCAATGATGATGATGGTTTCTTGAAGTATGTTGTATGTTGAGAAGTCTGTAAAAAATGATACAGAAGATGCAAATATTTTCTTTTGTTCTTTACTGTGCAAGAACAACCATGTCAGGATTTATATCTTCTTCAATATCCTCCAGTTGAAATACAAAGAGGAACTTCAGAGTCTTGACCACAATTGAGCCTAATCACAATGTGTGGTCTTGAACTGTTAAGACAACAATTATTTGCCACAGACATTGATCTGGAGAAAGTAGCACAAAGATGAAAATTTATGACTCTGCTTCATGGCTTTATATATTAAAAGTAGTACTAGCCTACAGAGGAATAGTTATATTAATAACAACAAATCAGTTTTAAAAATGCAAACACTCCCCTTTTTTTCTTTCTCATTAAGTTTGTATTGAATTCTTCAAAAGGACAATCAGCTTGTGCAATCCAGTTTTGAGTAGAGTTTCTCAGCGTGGAGCTTAGCTTTGATCACAAAAAGGTGCACTCATAGTGTAGCTTCATCCTTTGGATAACTGCTGGACCAGTCAGTGGCTTAACTCTACAATTACAGAACCATAGGCTGGGAGTTCGATTCCCCACCATCTCTCCCGTATACTGCACGCCCATCTCATTGCTCTTCGTGGTCCCGCTGGGGACCGGTACGAAAAAATCTAACCGCACGTCCATTGCGGGACAACAGGAGTTTGTCCGAAACATGCCCCCTCAACTGCGATCTATGCGGGATGAGAGGTTCCCCTCCCTGGCCTCAGGAATCTCCTCATCTCGCTTCTCATTCTGATATGAGTGCCCATGAGATAAGGCTCGTCACACAACATGCCATTCTCCATCTAGTGGCAGGAGTGTGAAGTGCCATTCACCAGTACATTCCCTATGGAGTGAACAACGCAGTGCAGAGAGATTTCAAAACAAATGCCTTAAACTTAGCTCTATAACACATTGAAGGCAAGGCTTCGAAGAATCAAAACATCAAAAAATGGAAGGTCAGGTTGAAAAAAACCTGGAGAACAAAGGCATGGAATTTCACATCTCATCACGGAATGAGGATGTGCAGAAACAGTCATGACGGTATCATCACTCACGCCCGTGTGTACATGGGAACAGGAACAGAACCGCAAGAAGACCACGTGACTGCAACTGACATCAACACGCGATGAACTTCCCTCCTGGGACAAGAGTGGACGTGAAGGTACCGTCTCCCTGACATATAGACACTACCGCCTTTAGGTTTTGACTTGCCTTTCGCTTAAAGTCAAATCGCTTTAAAAATCACCTACTGCATTTCCAATCACTTTTCCTGCGGAACCCCCTTGGCCATGCCCCTTTTCAGCCTCTGTGTCAGTTTTTCTTGCGATGGCCACCAGGGGTGGTGTTTTTTAAAACCGATTTCTAAACCACTTTTTGAAGTGATTTGGCTGAAACTGCAGACACCATGCACCATTTCCCCCCCTGGGTTTCCCCCTCTGTATGCCTTATCTTGCAGTTGGAAAAGTGGAAAATTAGCTACATTACTTAGAATGGAAGAACAGCAGCATGTTACCCTAAAAAAAAAAATCTGAAATAGAAGCAGATGATGGGAAAATGACGGACAAAATCAGAACAAAAAGCGTTTTAGCAAAGTGTGGACGGGGAAACCGGTTCATGAGAAAACGCCAAGTTCAGAATGCTGAATCGCTTCAGCGACCACGTGACCGGGGGTGGGCAGAAGGCGATTCAAAACAAAAAGTAGTTGCTGTTTGAAGTATGGTAGCGGCTAGGTTGGACTTCATGATCCATAGGGTGCCTTCAAGTGATGCAGTTCAAAATTTCTGCTGCTATTGGTGGTTGCTGTTGTCATCATCCTCATCATCCTCATCACCGTCACCATCACCATCGTTACTATACTCGTACTTCTTCTTTATGTGTCATGTCCTCTTAGAATGTTGGCAATCAGTAGCATAATCATATACTGGTACAAAAGAAAGGAATGGGGCGTGATTGCAGGAGAAATAATACATTATGCAATACTGCACAAGAAACACAGTCTACAGCAGTGTAATAACTTCAATGCTCTGGCACCAGCAACAGGTACAGCATTACAGTGTACTAATACTGAATCTTGATTCTTTTGGCTTGGGTGACCATTGAGATATTTTCCTGTCCCATTTTGTTTCAAGCAAAAATCAAAGAAAAACAAAACAAAACAAAACAAAAGGCAAAAAATGTGGCAACTTAAAGACTAACTTTCATATTTTAATGTAACATTTTGTGGACACGGCCACCACTTCAGACATATAGCAGTAGAATGAGGTGTGCAATATAATATGTGATGGGATATACATTCCATACTAGATATTCATTGGTTGTAGTATATAGAGTTGGGGGCTGGATAGGGTGAGGGGGGGAGACATAGGAGGGGGAGAAGAGGAGGGAGAGTTGATTAGTAGAAATGGTGGGAACATGAAGCCAGGGTCTATAGAGTGCAGATGGGCATTGTTGGCAAAAGATGGCATAGATTACATAAGTTGAGGAGCAGCTGAAGTTGCCCTTGATACTGTATTTGACATTGCTGGATCTTGTGGTTGTGTTGCCAGAGTAGATGTGTGGGCAGAGTTGGCATCAGGGTGTGTGGCAAGGTTTAGTTCCATTGTCCATGTTGCTGTTTTCTAATCTTGTGTGCATTAGTATTTGTTTGAGTTTGGGAGGTTGTCTGTAGGCAAGTATGGGTCTCCCACCAAGAGCTTTGGAGAGTGATGTGTTCTTGTCAAGGATGGGCTGGAGATCATTTAAGATGTGTGTGAGTGGTAGAATAACGACCTAATTTTCTAGTTAGAGAATACCTGGATATGGTTTAGGATTCCCTTCTGGGAAAACCCTGGAACTTTGCAGGTTCCCCCTCACATGCGTGCTAGTCATGTATTCAAGCCAAGGAGCCAGTGTTGTGCAAGTCCATGCCCCTGTGGCCAGCATAGCTGCAAGGAAACACGGTTTTACCTTTTCCACTTTTTATGGTCGTACCTATTTATCTACTTCCATTTACATGCTTTTGAACTGCTAGGTTGGCAGGAGCTGGGGTTAACAGCGGGAGCTCACTCCACTGCATGGCACCCAGGATTGGAACCACCGAGCTGCTGACTTTGCAGCGGACAGTTTTCAGTTTTCTAGCCCGCTGAGCCACCATGCCCCAAAATATCAGATTGCTGAGATCCTAAATTCTACCTCAGCTATTGCTACAGGTGATTCAGTGACAGCTAAGCGATGATTTATGAAATTCATGACTTCCTGCTTTGACTGCACAAAAGCTTATAGAAGTGTAGTCATTTGGGAATTCATCTAATACTTTGCCATCCCACAGCTAAGCCATCCCTTGATGGCCACCCAAACTCTGCTTTAAAATATTTATTTATTTATTTATTTATTTATTTATTTATTTATTTATTTATAGACTTATTGACCACCCAATTTTCCTGAAGGAACTCTGGGTGGTGTGAGGCTTGTTACACATAACAGCAACTACCCATAGTTACAAACCCAAGACATCCCCCTCACAATACAAATACAGAAAGACAGAAAAGCAAAATAGAATAAATACCAATAATCATAATAATACTAATATAAAGGTACTAAAAATAGTTAAAATAAAATGGACAATAGCACCACCAACAGCCATGGCAGGACAACTCTGGCAAGAAACACTGGTGCTAGCAGTAAACCACTAAACAAAAACAATCATGGTGTGCTCAGAGGTCTCCAAAGCATTCCCTGAAGAGCCAAGTGAACTTCAACAAGGCTACTGTTGCACGGCACCTACCTTGAGACGGCGCACCAAAGCAACAGACTACAAAATCCACGTGAGGACACATGAGGAGGTCTGAAAGACTCTATATTTCCATAGCAATCTCACACCCAGTTGGAGAAACACTAACAGGGAAGGGAAGGGGGAAGGGGGAATATCAGATGAAGTAGAGTGAAATTCATGGGTCCTGTCCTTCTCCTGCTATAGTAGATACCTCAGTGGTTTAATTATCTTGCTGTGGAGTCAGATGTCGGGAGTCCCTACTTTTTACACTTGGGAAAACCACACGACATATGCTGTCATTGCTCAGGCCTGCTGGGCATTATATGCCTATAAAAGAAGTGTCTCTGGATTCCACTAACCTTGTGAATGCATGTAAGATATTCCAGTTTCTGATACATCTGAGTTTTATGTGTCTTCACTCCTGTTCATTCAGATGTCCATCCACTTACTGAGTCATTTTATCTATTCATCTGTCCATCCATCAATCCATATTTTTATTGAGGAAATCCAACAGAGACATGTTATTGCATTTTACATTTTATGCTCCATGTGACAGCTGCTCAGGTTAATTTAGATTTTGCAGAGTGGAGTGCCTGCAAGTTATGATTATTGTTGTTGAGTGATGGGAGAAGTGTTAATATTGATTTATGTAGGATAAACTGAATTGGATTTTGACAACCTTAGAACTGTGTGTGTTTTTTATGAGGCAGATATCACTGTAAACATTTTCCATAACAGGCTATAAATTATAACTTTTTTCTCGATTAAAAAAATGTTTTGATTGGCATGCACTCAGTCAATAAAAAGGGGAACAATAAAATAAAGTAGAACACAATCATAGAAAAGCAGAGTTGGAAGGGGCTTTTAAGGCCATTGGCCAACTCCTTCTCGATGCAAGAATCCAAATCCAAGGAAATCTGACAGATGGTTCTCTAATTATTGGTGCCTGACAGGGCACCAATATATTGTGTCTTAGCAGTATTCGGCATTCTGTAAGTCAAATTAAAAAATATGACTGCCCCAAACAAAAGATTGTAGTTATGAAATTGTGCCTTGGATCAGCACCCAATTTAGCAGGGTTGTAGCATAAAGTCTTGCTCTGTGCTGAGTTTGGGGTTGTTTGGGTAATATGTTTTTGAATTATATGTGTGTGTGGAAGTTGAGTCATGCTAACTGGACTTCTTTTCATGAGAGAGTGAAACGTTTCACTGCTCAGCCAAACAGCTTCACCGGTGGGTTTTTTCTTTCTTTCTTTTTTTAATAATACCATTTTACTCCCATGAAGAAACATAATGTATGCCACTTAGAACCCTGCTAAGGCCTTCCGTATGAAAGCAAGAAGATGTGGGTTGGTGAAGGAGAATCTCCCATTATGGAGTGTGATGGGCGGAGCATGGGGCAAATTGTTTCTTTGACCCAAAACTCCCAGAATTCCCCCTCCATCATAGCTAACCTTAGTCTTTTATTCAGAAATGTACTTTATTTATTTATTTATTTATTTACTTATACACATTTATATACCGCCCGTCTTCCAGAAGGAACTCCGGGTGGTTTACAACAATCACAAAGTATAAAATAATCAGTTCAAAAACAAACATAAACAATTAACTAAGAAAACTAAAAACAAACCAGCATGGCAAATTTATAATCCCCAGGACATGTATCCCCTATGTGTGGTGCTGTGGGCAGAACAGACTCAACAGGCCTGTGTTCAGAATATCAATCAGCCATTGAAACTCACTGGGGACATGGAACAACCACTTCTTAATTTTTTTCATTTTCCTTGAAAGCTTTATTAGGGTCACCTTAAGTTGATTCTAATTTAGGAGTTTTGCAAGGTTTGCCTAATTCAGTAGGCTATGGTCTTCCTCAGGTTCTGGAAGTCTCACCTACAGGAGGCTCTAGTGTCCTAAGGTGAATGGTGGTTAAATTGATATGCTATGTTCAGTCCATTACCATCTCCAATCCCATGGAAACCTCACTATTTGCAGGGCAGCCAACTCCCAACCCAACACAGAGGAGGCACTGGAAACACAAGTACTAGCAGGAGTGCCAACAATGGCAGCAGGAGGGGCTAGGGACCCCTCCTGATCTCTAACCAGACAGCACTGCAAGTCCTTCCAACACTCTGCACTGACTGAGAACTTCCTAGCCCTAGCGTCAGAAATGCGGAGTTCACAATGGGCTTGGTGGCACATGTTGCCCACCAGTATTTTGTACCATGCCCTCCTGTCATAATATAATCTTGTTCAAGCCATTGAGACCACCTAGAGTTCATGAGAACATTCACTGCCCTGGGGGAGGGGAGCAGGGCTTGTATGCCTCAATCTTTTCCATTTCTGAAGCTAAGCAGACAAACATGAAAGAATGGGACAACAGTTCATAAACCTGCAGTAATTGTCCTGTTGCTTAAAAGACGATGCAAGGATGAGGCAGATCACAGCTATCACTGTTTTGTCTTCCATGCAACTGAAGGAAACAAATCAACACAGAACGGTTGCAGATGTGTAAATTCCGTGTGAGTATAGCAAAATGCCCTTGCCCTCCTGCTAAAAACTAATTATTTTTTGCACTTCCATCTTTCATGTATGGCAATGGATTTGGTCAACATTTACACCCCTACGTGTTTGTCCTTCATCCTAGACAGGGGACAAGAAGTCTCTACATCTTTGTTCAGCCTCAGACATCACTGAGTGATCGCATCATGAAACTTTGGTTCAAGACATTTCCATGGCTTGAGAATCTTCTCGCTCTGTCTCTCTCTTTGTTGGCAAAAGTTTTCTCAATCTCTCATAGATTTATTCTGCAAATTATGGAAAGTAACTTTGATGCAGCAGGTTATACGGAGAGTGACCAGACCAACTTAGATGGAGAAATGCAATCACTTTGATATATTAGGCTTCAACACACTGCACCTTGGGCTACACCTCATATAAAGATGTTACTGCACATTAATTTTAAGTGTAAGGAGTACCCTCCACTCCACCAGCAGTAAATGCCACAGCAATAAAGAATAATCACTGCACCAGCTGTGTTTTCTCTCAATGGCTTTCGTAGTATTGCCCATTATTAGGTATCGAAGTCCCTATCTGGAGGGGTTCTGAGCTCTGTACCATTTATCCTCTTGACTGCAAGCACCATAGTCCAGGCTGTCTTGAGAGTGAAAGGTGGAGGTTGGGAAATAGTTGAAAAATTTTACTTTTTGGACTATATCTCCTACTGTTCTTATACTCTTGCACTGGCTGAAGAACTGCAAGAGCTGAGATCCAAATTGTAACTTATACTATCATCGCCACATTGTAGAGAATATTGCTGTGCAATTTCCCCTCTTGATGACTTCCTTGAATGAAATGTGACAGAGTTTAATTAAATCCCTCATTCAAAGCCCTGGTTGTCTTGCTAGTAGCATCCCCAGTCCTGTATTTTGAACCATTACAGGTTTTCTTTGAAAGAAAATTTCTTCAGTGTATTATTATTATTATTATTATTATTATTATTATTATTATTATTATTATTATTATTATTATTATTATTATTATTATTATTATTATCCCCATCTGGCAGAAAGCTACTCTGGGCATTTTACAACATAAAATAAACTGATTACAAAATACAGATACAAAAATACAATGAAAAGCAAAAATATTACAATTAAAACATAATTAAAACAACAATATTCATAAAAATGAAAGGTACATAAGATAAGCTAATGGTGGATGAGATTAGATCAGTAAATCAATAAGACCACATTTATTTATTTATTTATTTATTTTACTTCCATACTGCCCATCTTCCAATATGGAACTCTGGGTGGTTTACAGTTAAAAAAGCATACAATACAGAAAAAAAGGAAGTTAATAACCAGGAAAAGCTGATTGAAATAACCAAGTGTATTGACAGCATCAAAAGCTGCTGAGAGGTTGAGGAGGACCAACAAGGATGATTTGCCCCTGTCAGCCTCCCTCAGCAGGTCATCTTGCAAGGTGACCA
The DNA here is from genome assembly GCA_037367245.1 of Phrynocephalus guinanensis. Classification (NCBI taxonomy): domain Eukaryota; kingdom Metazoa; phylum Chordata; class Lepidosauria; order Squamata; family Agamidae; genus Phrynocephalus; species Phrynocephalus guinanensis. The sequence continues at coordinate 16,881,229 of CM074746.1, forward strand.
ATGCCGATTCTGCACCATGTTGTGGCCTGACCCTTAACTGGAATGGATCAAGAGCATTCTGCTGGACATTGTTGTGGCCTAGGTTGCATGCCTACTTGCTTATTTAGTTAAAAAAAATGGTAAAGTTTCCCCCCGTACATGCGTGCTAGTCGTGTCTGACTCTAGGGGTGGTGCTCATTTCCATATTCAAGCCAGTGTTGTGCAACTCCATGGCCAAGTGTCCGGCAGGGCTGCAAGGAAACACTGTTTTACCTTCCCACTTTTTTTTACGGCGGTAGCTATTTATCTACTTCCATTTAAATGCTTTCAAACTGCTAGGTTGGCAGGAGCTGAGGTTATCAGCGGGAGCTTGCTCTGCTGTGTGGCACCCGGGATTCAAACTGCCAAAATGTTGATTTTGCAGCAAACAGTTTTGAAGCCTTAATCTGCTGAGCCACCACACCCCCTTATTTATTTGCTTATTTAGGAAAAAGCAAGAAAGTGTTTTCTTCTTCAAAGCAGCTTGATAACACATTGTAAAAGTATATAACACATATAAATATATAACATATATGAAGGTATTGACTATTTTTAATGGAAAAGTGTTTGGCTTTGTGTGTGTGTGTGTGTGTGTCTGAGAGAGGGGGGAAGAGAGAGAGAGAGAGAGAGAGAGAGAGAGAGAGAGAGAGACCCTTTCTTTACTAATGAGGCCAGCTGTTGATTGCCAAGAAGGGTTATGAATAATTCCTGCTAAATGACTTTTTCTCAATGGAGCAGGCCATCTTGACATGTCCAGACAGTTTGTCAAGAAACGTCCGAGTTCACAAGATTTCTCAAAAATCAACACAGATACTGGATGTCAGAAAAAAAAGAGAGAGAAAGAAAGGTGAACAAAAGGGTGCAAACAACTCTTAAGGTGGTTCTGATTCTTAAAAGTGTGCACTGCAGGATGCAGCTTTTACTGTTTTGCGCAGTTTATACAGATTGCATTATTTTTAGGGGGGGAATGAGTGCACAGGGTTGAAAGTGGAAGGAGAAAAACTGCATGTGAGGAAAAACATTTTGCGTTTTCAGCATCACATACTTTACAAGAGTGAGGCAAGTGAGAATTATACGTTTAGTGTAAATTTCTCATTGGCTTCATTCTTCTTTGTTATGTGCTGGTTTTAACATTTCCAAAAGCACAAAACATGCACAAACAAGGGGAAACCCTCACCCAAGTGGACGAAGTTGATCTAGGTATCAAGGGTTTCTCTGTGGTTGTTGTTATGGACAGAGCACTACTAGTGGGCTCATACTGGTTCAAATTCATAGCCTCCAATGTCTGGAGGACCTATTAAGATGGTCAACCCTAAGACGTTGATGGATCCAGTGATTTCCTGATGGCTCTGGGGAGTTTCCTGTCACTTTGGCAAATGATCCTGATAAAGCTCATGTTAACTTCTGGAATGGGAAATTGGTTAGGGCTAGCGGCACAATCAATCTAGAGCACCCTTTCCCATGGAGTGGAGCCAGACTAGTGAGTTGGTTTACTAGGTTCCTGACAGAGTCAGAAAGAGAGGAATGGTGTCTTGAGTGACAATCATAGGAAATTTGTAATGGATTTAACCAAACACAGGCTAGGAACCCACTAGAAGTTCTATTCTAATGATAATGGTGGAAGCCTTCTTTTTTGCCACCTTGGTGTCTCGACAGAAATGTTCAGTGTAGGTGTTTCAAGTAGACAAGTGCCTATTATGTCTTGGTCTAGAAGAAAAAATATATAGACCACTCAACAGTTCAATATGAAGTATCTGCTTAATATTTTCCAGACAAAATCATGTGGTTCTGCTCTGACTTTGATGCAATATTTGATACAGGTTCTGTGGGTGTAATTTTTTGCATTTTTTTGCCCTGTGCTAATATATTTGTTTCCTTTTGTGAAGCCTGGGAATGTAAACAGGACCTCTCCTAGCTCATAAAATTGGCCAAGAAGTAAAACTGTCGGAGTGGGTAAGGGGGGTAGTGAATGCCTCTCTGGCACAAGGCATAATTCCATCACTTTTTTAAAAAAAGGAAGATATAAGGCTGCAATGAGTAGAAAAGAGGAAACTTGAAACCTTAATCCTAGAAAGAAAGAGATGCTCCTGATCATTTGTAAAGCAGATCAGCAAATTGGTCTCCATCCTGCATTAGATGGTGTTACATTGCTTCAGAAAGCATAGGTTTGCAGCTTAGGCATGCTTCTGATGGTGCCTAGGAGTGCATTTGCACAGATAAAGCTGGTGTGTAGACTAGAGATGGGCACGACTCAAAAAAAATTGTGTTTTGTTTGTCGTTTGTTGTTTAGGGGGTCCGTTTCGGTTCGTTTTCGTTTTTCGTGAATTTTTTGCAAAAAAAAAATCATTTTCATTTCGTTACATAATGAAACAAAAAAACGAAAATGAAAACAAAAAATTGCTGTTTCGTTAGCATTCATTACAGTTCAATGTATTTGCCGCAACGAAAATGAAACGCACGACAAAATTTCTGTTGTTTCGGTTCGGTTCGGTTCATTTTGGAGACAAAATTCATTTTTGTTTCGTTATGTAACAAAATGAAAAAACGAAAACGAAAACAAAAAATTGCTCGTTTTGTGCCCATCTCTAGTGTAGGCTGCTCCGGTTCCTAGAAATCTCTGCCTTGGTCATTGTGACACATGTCAGTTGCATCCCTTTTGGACTGCTGTAATAAGCTGCCTTTGACGATGGCTCAGAAGTCTCAGCTGGTTCAAAATCTGGCAGCCCAACTGGTGACTGGAAATGGTGGCAAGGATCCTATAACATTTCTCCTACCACTTCACTGAGTGCCAGTCTTGTTCTGGACCCTATTCAAAGTGCTGGCTCTGACTTATAAACCCCTATACAGCTTGGGTCCAAGCTACTTGAAGGACTGTCTTTCCCCTTGTAATGTATCCCATCTCAGAGATATTCAGGGGAGGGCCATCTCTCAACCCTGGTGCCATCTCAGACACATCTGGTGAGGATTTCAGAGAGGAAAAAAATTGGTAGCTGCTCCCCGTCAATGGCATTCCCTCTGTGCCAGCAGATGAAAATCTTCCTTTTAAACCTGGCATTTGATCTGTGAATGCCCTGGCATGAGTGGATTTTTTAGTAGGAGATATAACATATTGATTTGGTCTTGGTTTTATATTTGGTCAGATTTGTTGGGTGAGTTAATCGTATGCCAATATTAATATTTTAACTTGTGATTTTAAAAGTATCTGTTTTTTAGCTTTTGTATGCCTCCTTGAGTTACTTCATTGTGGCAACATAGGATGATGCAAATAAACTTGCAGCTAGAGATGGGCACAAAATGAGCAATTTTTTGTTTTCATTTTTGTTTTTTCGTTTCATTACATAACGAAATGAAAAACAAATTTTGTCTCCAAAATGAAACAAAACGAAATGAAACAACAGAATTTTTGTTGTGCGTTTTGTTTTCAATGCGGCAAATACATTGAACTGTAATGAATGCTAACGAAACAGCAATTTTTCATTTTCGTTTTTGTTTTTTCGTTTCGTTACGTAACGAAATGAAAACAAAATTTTTTGCAAAAAATTCACGAAAAATGAAAACGAACCGAAACGGACCCCCTAAACAACAAACGACAAACGAAACACCATTTTTTTGAGTCATGCCCATCTCTACTTGCAGCCAATCATAAATGAAATTTAGTCGACTTACACTGTGGGCATATCTAATAGGATTCTGGGTATAAGAGGCCATGTTCCTGCCCTGATGATCTTGAATTCTGAGACTCTGACACAGGGGAAATAAATGGAAGATGCAGATATATTCCAGTAAGTATACAAATGCTACTGTTACAGGTAGTTAGGATTTGACACTGTAGTATACAGGATAGCTGTTACACAATACATTTCACTAATACAGTGGCACCTCAACTTAAGAGCAGCTCGACTTAAGAGCAATTCAACTTAAGAGTGGAAAACTGTTGGAGTTTTAACTGTCACCTTACAAATTTTAGATATGGTCTGCTCGACTTACAATTTTTTAAAACTTATTTTTTCATTTTTTTTATATAGGTGCCGCGACTTAAGAGTAGTTTGACTTCAGAGCATGAATTTGGAATGGATTAAATTTGTAAGTTGAGGTACCACTGTGTAGCTGAATCAAAAACATACAAGACAAGACATCACTTTTTGCCTAGCGATATGCCAGGTACTCGCAAAAGTTTCAACTTTTAGTAAATTATAGCAAGAATACATGAAGAGAGACACTGTGACTGGTTGAAGTAGATTCCACTTTCAACAAACAGCTTGTGAGACTTAATATATTCCATTTCTGAAAGGATAGACTTGTGACCCTGAATTTCCACCATTGAACTAGACTTCTCTTCCCATGGAGCATAATTAATTAATTTCAGCTGGAACAGCTTCTCCCTTTATGTAATTAATAGCATATGCCTCTGCTACAAAAGTTGCCTCATGTGAGGACGGCTGTGTAAAGCCAGTAATGAAGGCAAGTGAGAACAGCTTCCTACCTATCCCATTCACCATACTCCATTAGTATCTGTTTCTATCTTCTATTGCAATTTTTGTTGTTGTTGTTCTTATTGGGGTGGGATGTAGAAACTTTCTCACAGCAAACATGCAAGTTGTGATCAAATTTGTTGCAAAAAACCAAGAGGACCAATTGACACAAGACAGTAAGTCCCGGACTGTAAAAATACCAATTTTATGGGATGCAATTGTTGTTATGTTCTATTATATCACATTTAATTATGGTTACCCTAAAAGGGATTTCAAGGTATGTGACATATTTGAAGAGTGGTTTTACCAGTCTCTCTTTCCCCCCCAGTGAACTTCCACAGCCAATTGGCAATGTGTGCGAAGACCTTATGAGGCCTAATCTTTTTCTCTTTCCATTGCATCGCATTGCCTCTCCTGGGATGCAAAGAACCAGACATCAGAAGAACACTTAGGATTCATGTCTGTGAAGATTCTCACTCATCCAGGTGAGTTTATCTGGAAGTTGAGTCATGGCAACTGGCCTGTCTCAAGAAAAAGAGGTCAAGTTGCCATGATTCAACTTCCAGGCGTAGGATACACACACCTGACTGTTCTACCTTCTATCATAGATTGTTCTGCTTCCTGGGAGCTAGTCACCAAACCCAGGGACCAGAAGAAATGACAGGGCTGTGCATGCCAGGTGGGCATCTTCTCTCTGTCCCCACCCATTCCTGGGGCAAGCCTGCACCCCTACAGAGACAAGCAGATACTGTGCTCTGAGAACATGTTGATGAGGTAGTAGGGGGCACACTGGTGATCTCGTGCTTGTGCAGTGTACTAAAAGATAGGTAGTCAGGAGTAAGGGAGTTGGGCTCAACTCAACTTGAAGGTCTGATGATGATTCATGAAGGACTGATGATGATCATGGATGGTGGTGGTTTTCTATATCATCTATCCCCCTAATGATGGTGATGGAGAATGATGATGAGGATGGTGGTGTGATACTGTGATATTGCTGATCTGATGATTTGATACGGAATGTGAAATATAAAGCTACTCTACTAGTGCCTGCATAGATAAGATGATGATGATGAGGAGGAGCAGAAGGAGGAGGAAGAGGAAGAAGAAAGATGATAAAGAATACCTTTCTTTTTCATTTGCTATTGCTGTCCACTTCTGGGGTAGATTATTGCGTCTGCCCCTACTCTCTCCTGTATTTGAGCTTTGGAGAAATACCCAGCAGAGAAATGCAACATAAATGTTTTGTGTTCTTCCATGTTCAACAAAAGGACCAGAACACTAATGACCTGAAAATGAAAGAGTGTTCCTGAAAAATTCCAAAATGATGAAAAAGAGGTGTTTTCAGTGTACACATGGCTATTCTTTTTTTTTCTTTTTTTTAACAATCAGTGATCCGAAGCATAAAATCATTTAATTTCCATTAATCTACAGAGCAGCTGTCTCAATGTTGGGTATTTTTTGGTGCAAAAAGTATTTTCAAATGTGAGGGCAGGGCCAAAAAACCCTGCACAATCATATAAGTCAGGTCAAATAATGTTAGCGGGTCTATGTCCTCACCTGCCAAGACTAGACAATCAAGAATTTTCAACCTTGGTAATGGCACAAAATTAGATGTGGTGGCAAGCTAAAGAGTGGGTAATAATAAATGCAACCATGCTGCTGCCAAAGTGGACATATTTAGGAACTTTTCCAACGCTGTAATGGGTCAGCTGTATATCCAGTTTACTTACATATCATGTTTCTCCCAAATCCATTGGAATGCATTCAGTTTTTAGCTTCTGCTAGTATAAACTCTTTTAAATTAGTGGAATTTATGCAGAAGGTGACTAAAAGGTCATCTCATGTCAACGTGTGTACTCAGCAAAAGGAAGTAGTCACTAGAGGTGGGCATGAAACAGAAAACCCATGGTTCGGGTTCATCTGTTTCGGGCCCACCCTTGGTTCGGTTCGGGTTCAGTTTTGTACATTTTTAAAAAATATATATATTTTTTTCAAGAATTTGGAGCACTCCTTTTTATTTATTTTATTTGTTTTTAAAGCGCCGACCGAGCAGCCCCTCGGGCTGGGTTGGCACTTGTTTTATTTATTAATTTTTTATTATTATTTTTTTCATTTTAGAGCACCAACCCGGACACCCATGGAGCCAGGCTGGCGCTCCTTTTTTATTTTATTTTTATTTTTATTTTTATTTTACTGCTGACCACATGGCCTGCCTACCAGCTGTAGTGTGGGCCTGTTGGCTTTGTTTCTTTCTTTTGTTTTCTTTTACTTTTGGCGGCCCACGGGTCGGGTCCTGTGCTCACAGGCCGGTACCGGGGCTCGTGTGCTGGACTGGCTTTTTAAATTTATTTTAAATTTATTTTTGTTTTTATTTTATTTTTTACTGCTGACCACATGTCCCACCTACCAGCTGTAGCGTGGACCATCATCTTTTATTATTATTGTTATTTTTTTCCTGCAGCCCAGCAGGAGGACAGGACCAGACTACAACCAGTCTAGGTAGGAGACACCGGCAGTACGAAAAATGAACCAAAATGAAACAGAAATTTCTGTTTGTTTTTTTCCTTAGGGTGTTTATACACGACCCCTAAGCTCCACTGCAAATGGCTCCCAGCTCCGGAGCTTAAAAATGTTTCCCCACCAGCTCCGGAGCTAACAGAAAATTAAGTGCGACCCCGCCCACCTAAGTGCGACCCAGCGCAGTTTTCAGGTACCTGCTCTCGGAGGGTGAAAAATTTTGATGCGGAGAGTGCCAGGCTCTCCTCACTTCTTTTTGTTGTTGTTTTTTTGCCTCCCGCCCCTTTAAGAGGAACCAGGAAGTGACCAGGGCTCGGAGCAACTTACACTGACACCGGAGGTAAGGCTTTATTCTTTTGTCCCTTTTAAAGGCTTTTTTTCCCTCCCTCCCCTCACGCACACATAAGCAAGGAAGTGCGGAGTGGTGGGGAGGAAGGAAGAGCAACGAACCCCCAAGATCTCTGGTCTGAATTTAAGGGGCCAGCGGATCTTAGGGGTCGTGTGAAAAGGCCCTTAGAGGGGGCAGTTCGTCATTCATTTCATTAGGTAATGAAACAAGTAACGAATAATGAAATGAACCAAAAGTTCATTTCATGCCCATCTCTAGTAGTCACAGAAGAGCTCTCTATTGACATGGCTGCCAGTGGTTCACTCTCTATCTGAATGCTCCCGATTGGAGGGTGAGCAAAAATTGTCATCTTCCAAATGTTACTGGACAGCAACACAGACAGCTGCTTTTAGATCAGCTGGTGAGGAATTCTGGGAGTTACCACTCAGCATCTTGAGGGCCTCATCCTGCAGAGCCTGTTCCTGATGGAAGGGCTGCCCAGTATCCAAATGATTTGAAGATAAAGAACATGAAGAAAGGAGATCAGCAGGAAATAGGTGCTAAGTACCTGAGCAGCAAACTAAGTGGGTGCACAGATCACAAGACCACAACATTCAGAGTACCGCACTGTGATTTGCAAGATTAAACTTCACATCTCTGCCTCAGGGAAGAATTTACCTCGACCAAAACTGGTCCCTTAGCATGTTCCTCTGCCTAACGAGCGCCTGATAGAAGGGAAGAGCAAAGCTCCACTGACTTCTATCCAGAATCAATGCCAGTAAGACATTGCCGTTCATTATGACTAAAAACAGCCCTGCCAGATGGCGAGCAGAAAATGAAATCAAGGCCTGAAAAGCTTTCCCTTTTTGCAAAGGTGTTAAGAACAGATGGAGCTACGAAATCCAACAGTGGTAAATAAGCTATTAGTAGATGTTTAGTTCGTATTGTAGAAGACAATAAAAAGATGAAATGGAATTAAAAAAACAAACCAGTGGCAGGGAATTCCTCCCTCTGCCCTCTGTTTACATGCAAGGAAGGTGTTTATTCTTGGAAGAAGTTCTTTTACTGAGTTCCATTACTGTGGTTCAAACACACACACACACACACACACACACAGAGAGAGAGAGAGAGAGAGAGAGAGAGAGAGAGAGAGAGAGAGAGAGAGAGAGAGAGTCAGCAGCCATAAATCTTGGGAAAGGAAGAAAGTTATATGAGGAAAAAAAATATCCCAAAGGGTTCAAATGATCGTCTGTGTGCTATTATTTAAGCAAGTGGAAAGAAGATAAAAGTGCTTCAGTTTAAGGCGCACTATATTTCTCCATAAACAGCAAGAGAAAGTAGCTACTTTTCCATATGGATTATATCCTAAACATTCTGGCAAGGAATGCTAAAGAAAACAAACAAGCAGATAAATAACAGGAATGTGGTGTAGCTTTTTTTACGCTACAGCATGGCTAGTGGAGATAACAGTGTGAATCTGTGCAGCTAGGAACACATTACAATGGCTCAGGTGAATTTCTCTTATGCAGATCTTCCACATTTCCTGCAGTTTCACCACCACCAGTGTCTTTTTTACAAAAAAATCAAACCCAGGCTAAACATCATATTTCACTCAAAGGGCTCATATGGCAGAAGGTCTGTTACAACCTAGGTAATTTTATGGAGTGTGGTATTAAAGTAAAAGTATGGTTGCTAGATTTCTGCTTACATTACTTTTTCAGGATTTTGAATTTCTGGTAAAACTGCATTTGCAGTGCAGGAAGAGTATAGGGAAGAACACAGGGAAACACTCCAAGTTACCCAGAGCCACCCCTTCCTGATTAATCCATGCTTAAAGTCTCAATAACCCAGACACATTCATAGGAAAAAGAATGAAATACATTTCTTTACTTACAGTTGCTTGAAAGTGTAGATCTTTGTGAGCTGCTTTCTTTATTGCACTCATATTAGCAGCCAACTGAAAGGAAGACAGGCACCTGAAGATAGCACTTAAGGCCTGTGGATATCCGAAGTGGGCCTTCAACAAAGCAGTGTGCCGACCCAGAAGAACAAGGGGCCAGCCTGAGACCCAGACCCGACAGAAGAACCTGGTCATTCCCTATCTGGCTGGAGTGTCTGAGAAGCTTAAAAGGATTTTTGGCAAACACCACATCCCTGTTGATTTCAAACACACAAACACACTAAGGCAGAGACTTGTCCACCCAAAGGGCCCAATACCAAAACAAAAACGGAGCAATACAGTATATGTGGTCCAATGCAGTGAGGAGTGTGCAGATTCCTCACTGCATTGAGAAACTAAATAGCCATTAAACAGAAGGATGACCCAACATAGGAGGAGTAACAGCTCAGGACCAGACTCAGCAGTACACCTACACTTGAAGTACAAAGGGCACTCATTCAAAGATGAGGATGTACACATATTAGACAGAGAAGATAGGTTGTTTGAGAGAGGAGTAAGGGAAGCCATTTATGTGAGCATTGAAACCCATTCCCTCAACAGAGGTGGGGGGCTCAGGCACAGTCTATCTGCTACTTATCAGGCTGTGCTTTCAACAATAACCAGACAAATCAAAAAGCCTTCACCACCAAGGCCAAAGCTAACGACCCATACTTTATGGGTTTCAGCACCTTAGGCCATTTTTCACCTTAAGGTTATTGACTGTTGTCTACCTAACAAGCCTATTCAGGCCATTGTTTATTTTATGAGCCTATTTCAGACCAGGTGACAAGAGGTCAAAGCGAACTATAAGATGGAGCACTCAGAACTAGCTTTATTCAGACTGATGAAGCTGTTTGGATGAGCAATGAAATGATTCTATCTCTCAATAAAAAGAAGTCCAGTTGCCATGACTTAACTTTTAGATCTTCCTGTGATAGAAGTTCCAGCTCTTGTTGTTTTCTGTTGTCTGTGCATTAATATGAGAAAATGGGTCATTCTCTCCAGCTGCTTGTTTAGTGTATTTTCCTTTCCATTGATGATTCCTTCAAAGCCTCCCTGATGACCCCCCCCCCACATACTCGGTGTCTCCCTTTGAAGCTCAATTTAGCTGAAGCCTCTCAGCAAATCTCCTAGCAACTATGTTCTTCCTGACTGTAGATTAGCATGAACCAAACTATGAACCTGGGGTGGGGGTGGGGTGGTGACACAAAGAGGGCTAGTTCTGTTTTTCTTTTTTGGAGAATGCCTGGCCACCTCCCTCCCATCACCTCCCTCTTTGTCTTTCAGCCACTGCTGCCATTGTGAGAGGCAATAGACATATACCTTATCTATCTATCTATCTATCTATCTATCTATCTATCTATCTATCTATCTATCTATCTATCTATCTATCTATCTATCTATCTATCTATCTATCTATCTATCTATCTATCTACAGTGGTACCTTGTATAAATGAATTAATTCATTCCAAATGAAATTATGTTAAGCAAATTTTCCTTTATACAAATTCCCATAGGAATGCATTGAAATGGAGTAATCCTAATTTTATGTTGTACGGATTTTCCCCATAGGCGATTATGTTAAGCAATTTCCCCTATCTCTGGAATATGTTGAACTACTGTTAAGTCGGGGTACCTATCTAAAAAATTGAAAAGAATAAGTTAAAAAATAAAAAAAGGAAAAAATATTTGTAAGTCGAGCAGACCATATCTAAAATTTGTAAGGTGGTGGTTAAAATGTCAACAGTTTTCTGCTCTTAAGTTGAATTGCTCTTAGAGCATTCAAAAAGAAAAAAAAATTCCATTTTGACGGGTGAAAACTAACATGGAAACACTGATGTTTTTATGAAATCAGTCAGTGTAATCATGCATGGTAATCCATATAAAAGTCACATAGTATGTAGTCCCTCATTCAGGGAAAGCTTGCCTGAAAAGGAAGGTCTTTGCCTGCTTCCAGAAAGGAAGCAGATCTGGGGCAGTCCTGGCCTCCTGCAGGAGAGAGTTCCACATTCTGGGAGCAGCAACAGAGAAGGCCCTTTCATGTGTTCTTATGAGAATCATGAACCAGTTCCATGTGTCAGGACAGTTTTTAGTTCATGATTTGTGGGTTGCCACAAACACACACCACTATGAAACACTCATTTTCCAATTCATGCCCATCTCTATTATATCTCTTGACAGACTCTTGGTAGGGCGGGGACAATTTTCCTTATCCACACAATTATGATTGCATAGAAAAGGCTTGAAGGATGCTGAGTCTGACATCATCACTGAAGCCTGCCAAAACAGAGATCCCTTTGGGTTTTATGTCAGATGCTTAATTTGGAAATAGATCAGGATTTAAACATGAAAGGCTGTTTGAGCAATGGCTATTCCCAAAAGAGTGTTAAACAAATGATGAGCAGAGAACAATGTCTACAGGACATGGAGTATCAAACCCCCATACAGACACACACTTGTTCTTTGAGATGCAAGCTACTTTGCAATTGCTCTCTTGACTTTCCGTGCTGAAGTGGCAGAAATAGGAGAGGTGGCAACTTCATTAAAGATATTGAAAAGGAAGATTTTTATGTATCTACATCAACGTTCCATTTTGACTTGAGGGTGTTTTCCTTCCTCTGAAATATTGAGTTCCTGTAAGTGCTGCTCTACTCTTGTGTCATATCACATTTCTTATGATATATGGGAAGAATGATGCTTTTTAAACATGGTTAAAAAAAACAATCTTTGTAAACACTCTGCCTTGACAGAGTTTCCACTTAAAGTTATTTTTCACTGCCAGATTTATACACAAGCCTTAGCAAAACATAAAATAAAGTCTTCAAAATAAGAACAGCAGACCATTTTCTGAGCCTTTCAACTGTACTACGAGACACTGAAACTTTGGCAACAAAGGTTCTTTTAGGCCTGCTTTGGAAAAGCATTCAGAATTAATTCTGTTGTGCTGTTTGTGGTGGAAGACCTCGCGTTAGCTGTGTGTGCATGTGTAACTGGAAGATCTTCATTAAACCCCCCCCCCCCACACACACACACAAAATTTGCTTGCAGGGAGGGCAATCATATTTGGATGACCATAAAAGAAGACAACACATAGTTTTTGATTTTTGTTTTGTCTGTGTTTATTTTGCTTGGGTTTTTTTTTTCCAGCCAGTGGGAAAAGCTCACAGCAAAACTGGAAAACAGGAGCAATTTAAATTGGCATGGAAAAGAAATACAGGAACAGAGGAAGCTGTTTTATACTGAGTCAATCAATGGGACAATCTTGTCCCATGTAATCTATTCAGATCAGAACAGGCTCCCCATTGTTCCAGCCAGGAATATTTCCTAATGTCAAAGGAAATGTATGACACTAGAACAAAGGCTGCAGAGCACTGTAAGATTTATAATATTTCTTGATCTTTTGAATCTGTGGAGGTTCCATATTTTTTTACAACTGTTGTAAAACCGATCGGCACTTTTCTTTCTTATTTCACTAGTGCCAACTAGCTGGCTTGCGTGGCCCTGCTGGTCTGCACTTTTTGTTTTGCCGCCCCAAGCGCCGATCAGCTGGCATGCGGGGCTTCGGGTGGCAAAAAAAGTTTACAAATCCCATGCTTTCCCCGCACCTGATCAGGCAGGGGAAACTGTGGGAATTTTAAACATTTTTTTTGTCACCTGATGCTCCGTGCACCAGCTGATTGGCGCTCAGGAAGAAAAAAAAAGCTTAAAAAGCCTGTGGTTTTGCCCACCCGATTGGGTGTGTTTGGGGGGGGGGAGAGAACTACCAGGCTTCAATGCATTCCAGTGGGAAAACAAAAAACGAAACAGAACAGAACAAAAATGACCATTTTGTTTCATTTCATTTTTCTTTGATGGGTTATTTCGTTTTTCATTTCGTTATGGAACAAAATGAAAAACGAAACAAAAAAATCATTTTGTGTGTGCCCATCTATAATATTAATTCCTGAAATTGCTTTTGCTCTCTCCTCCACGGGGAACCTGACAGTTCAAGTGGCTCTGTGGTATTTCTAGATTATAGCAAGAGGGCAGCCCCCATTAATCACTTTCAGGCCTGTGTTGTCATTCACCCTGATCTGTCGTATCTAATCTCATTGTCTATTTCTGAGAAGATTTGAGGGCTGCCAATGTACTAGCTCTTATTTGCCTACGCTTATCCTGAGGTTGTTTAGCCACTTGCCCTGACCCCCACTGGGCTTAATTGATGTGGTAATTCCCGTAACGAAGAGAATGGGAAGGGCCAAAATGTGCCACTGTTCAAGGCCAATCAGAGAGGTGGTCAAAAATGCCCATCTGGCCCTTACACTACTAGCTAATCTGATTCCTTTTAGGGGAGGGATTGAGGGTAAGCAGCCGGTGAACAAAGAGACTGTTCACCTCCCAGCTAGACCTTAAATGGCCTCTGGCCAATGGGGCATATAACCCATGGTTGTCCCTGGCCCTGGACGGTCTAGCTGGTGGGAGGGTCCTTTGGACCATGTGACTGCTGGTTGAATGGCCCCGTCATGAGCAGGTGGACAAAAGAGCCCCTCCTGGCACAGGGCCAGTCAGAGCAATGGTTAACTCAGTTCTAATGTTCATAGACATCTGTATGTTCATAGTTCTGTATAGGAGATAGATAAACAACAGTTCATGTAGCTCAGGCATGTCCAAAGTTCAGCTCTCATGATGTTTTGGACCACAACTCCAAGAATTCTAAGCTTAGATTGCAAATGGCAAAGGACTGTGGGAGTTGTGGTCCAAAATATCTGGAGGGCCGAAGTTTGGACATGCCTGATGTAGCTTAAAGCTACATGGTGAAATATCTAAAGTGAGCTCCTCTCTTTGGAAGTCAAGCAAAAAGTGAATCAAGTATGGTTGAAGTGCTGGTGCTATTGCTGGAGGAGAGAGACATGATTCGGCTCAAACAAAGAAGTCTCTGCTGGGGAAATGATGTTATCCATGCAGCTTTAGGAGCCCACTTCCATTTATTCAAAGTCATTCTCTCCTAAACAGAGACTTCCACTCCCACACTCTTCCAGTTCCCCACCTGCCCTCTACAAGATGGCCTTTTGCCAGGTTCTTCAAGCCAGGACTCTGCAAAAAATGGTTGCATCTTCTGCTTGTTTGGTTGAACCTGCCTGAAATGGAATCTCAAAATGTACTTGCCCTTGACTGGCATGGGGCTGAATAACACTTGGCTGGGTGTACCAAAGGATCTCTAGAGAGTGCAAAGAAAGAATGCTTTCTGAAACCTTCCAGGGCTGCTCTCCAACCTCAAGCCTAGCTGATTTCCTAGTAGTCATCATTCCACATCCTATTCCACTGGGTTCATGGCTCAGTTCCAGATTGCTAATGATCTTAATCAGATAAGTAATGGGTACAATTGGTTGTTTGTGTGCCATCAAGTCAGAACCAAATACCAGTAACACACACATTTTCAAGGAAAGTGAAATATATAAGGAGTTGATTCACCAATTCCTCACCCCCCAGTGATACTACATGGCTGAATGGTGATTCAAACTCTAGTCTCTTGGTTACCAGTCTGTCACTCTCTCCACACTAGGTAGCCAATGGGTACAATACCTTTGTAGAAAGGGCTTTTGAATGCACTGCATTTTTAAAGAAAAATCACTGGAAACTAATTTGGTAAAAAGCAAATTCAATAATTTCACTAACTGGTAGGAATCAAATCTAGCAAAATTAATCATATCTTATGCAGCACTCCCGTGAATTATTTTTACTTATAGAACCCACACTAGAGGAAACTGTGGCCCATGTTATTCTAAATCTGATTATTTCCCCCTTTATTTTCTGCTATGTTCTTAATTGATTCCCATTGTCATTCCATTTTCCTATGTAGTATGTGACATAGATAAATAAGGAATCCTTCACTGACAGGCAAGCTTTTCTATCTTGGAGAATTTCTTTTGACTTTATGATGGCATGCCAGTGATAAATGTTAACAGTCAACACTTAAACTATCAGTTTCTTTCACATCAAATTGTTTTCTGGAAAGGAAAATCTTTTCTTAATAAAGTGGCATTGTGTTGTTATCAAAATACAATTGAGAGGATAGAATGATACATGCTGCGAATGATGCATTATCAGATGCTCACTGAGGGTCTTTGACAGCAAACTGGTGGTGATTGTCAAACAACAAATAAAACACCCTTTTAAAACATTTGGCACTCAGCTGAATTCTGCAAGCCAGAACTGATTCATACATTACATTAAATAGTCCAGCTATCATGATGGTGGAACTGGTTGCGAAATGGATTTTAGAGTTGCAACATGTGTACCTATTTTGTGGAAATGATGAGAGGCAGAATTTCCTACAGCATTGTAACATTTGCCCAGCTCCAATCTGTTATTTCTCCAACTTAATGCATGAGTGCAAGATGCAATGCCAATCCCCTAACCCTGGGGTAAATAATTACCATTAGGTTTTAATTAGATAAAGTCTGCCATCTCCTATGGAAGTCTAAAGCAGTTTGCCCATGCCTTTGTTCCAGCCAGCAAGCAGTGCTGTGCCTAGCCAAAGAGTGAAAGCAAATATCTGAGCCAGGTCTGAGAAAATATCCCACAAGCTAGGCAAATAACAGTCTTGCAAAGACGGGTGTAACTCGGTACCCTTTATAAGCTGGATAAAGAACAGCAGGGTTTGCTTTGCCCTTTGAGAGAATCCTCTCCACCTATGGATGAAAGATAATTTCAATCCAGATTGAAACATTTCTAAATGTTCCCCATAATTTGCATACCTTCATTTTGGAAATGGAAAGAGTTAAAAAATCACTGAAAGAGGAACAGAAATGTCAGATTTATCCATCCAAGCCAGATATGATTATTTATGAAAAGTCTGGATTTGAAGACTTGTGTGTTCACATATGGTAGCACTGAATTAGGACTCTGTCACCTTCTCTTTTCCGGAAGGTTCTTTACTTTTAACGCACATATGACAAGCAAATACAACAGTTTCCTCTCAGTGCTGAGTAGAGCTGAACTTACTGTATTTGACTTGTATAGCTGGTAAATGTTGTCCAGTACAGATGGCGCAGGTTTCAAGAATTTACCAAAAAGTATGTTACATATACAGGAAAGAAAGAAAATGAGGGGTGCATGTTTTTAATTGAATATAGGAAAATGTAAAACTAACCAATTTTATCCTTTTCTTCTGACTATAGGGCAAGCCACATAAGACAAATATCCATGTTCTTCTCTTCCAGTGTTATCCCTCCAGCCACACAAATCTTTCAAGGCCTTGTGCCTAAGAAATCCAGCATGAAAACTAAGGGCACTTTTACACGACCTCTAAAATCCACTGGAAACTTAAATTCGGACCAGAGATTGTGGGGGTTTGTCCTGCTTCCTGTGTTCCCACCCTTCCACTCTCCATTGCTCCTGTCTGCAGTGAGGGGAGGGAGAAAAAAGGGAGAAAAGAATGCAGGCTCACCTCTGTCTGCGTCATTCCCACATGAGTCACCAGAGAGAGGAGGAAATAGTCTTGTTTGCAGCCTGTTAATGGTATGAATCCTATAATCCCGACAGGTAGTACCTGGGCCTGATTATTCCTTCCTTCCTTCCTTCCTTCCTTCCTTCCTTCCTTCCTTCCTTCCTTCCTTCCTTCCTTCCTTCCTTCCTTCTGCTTTCTGTTTGAGACTTATGCCAATTAGATGACCAAAGAGATGAGTAGAGAAACAGGTGGACATTTCCACTACAACCTTATTTCCAGCTTCTTAAGGTAGTAGCTCTGCTCTGCAGAGAGAGAGAGAGAGAGAGAGAGAGAGAGAGAGAGAGAGAGAGAGAGAGAGAGACAGACAGACAGACAGACAGACAGACAGACAGACACAGACACAGACACAGACACAGACACAGACACAGACACAGACACAGACACAGAGAGAGACACAGAGAGAGACACAGAGAGACACAGAGAGAATATGGTAATATGAAACAAGACCCAGGCACTAATGTGAGAAGGAGAGGATACAAACAACAGCCAGTTTCCATGCTGCTTTGTCCTTCTCACTGCTGCTGTAGAAAGTTGAAATGGGTTTAAATACAAGAGCTAAAAACCCCATCAACATGATTTCAAGCAATCACACTGCCAGAATCAACGTGAAAGTATGTTATTCCAATAATCTAGAATCCCCAGCAGATGAGGAAAACAACTGGACTTGGAAGGGAAAGCTACAGGCTGATGCACATTTTTCCTGGGTCATCTACCCATTCCATTAGGCCCTCCCAGGCTATGACACTCAAAGTTATCACGCCAAGATACACTAGGAAGTGTCACCCCAAGAGACACTAACAATTAGAGGTAAGACCTTCTCAGCTGTGGTCCAACCCTTCAGAATCAACTGATTGGTAAAAATTTGCCTCATTTCCTTCCTTCTAACATTTAAGAAGGGTACTCTCTGAGGACAGTTGTACAGGCCCTCGTGATATCGAGGATCGACTATTGTAATGCCCTCTACGTGGGGTTGCCCTTGACCCTTATCCGGAGGTTTCAGCGGGTGCAGAATGCCAGGCTGGTGGTGGGTGCTCGGAGATTTGAGCCCATCTCCCCAGTTCTGGTCCGCCTGCATTGGCTTCCCGTTGTCTTCCGGATAAGTTTCAAGGTCCTGGTTTTGATTTTCAAAGCCCTCCACGGCTTGGGATCAGTGTACCTGTCAGAGTGTATTTCCCAGAGATCAACTGGGTCCAGGCCCACGATAATGGCGCAGGCGCGCTCACTGAGGGTGGCCACACCCAGAGAAGCGTGGAAATTGGGTACGTGTGACCGCGCCTTCTCTGTGGTGGGCCCCACCCTGTGGAATCATCTCCCCAGTGAGCTGCAACTTGCAGAGTCCCTGCCGGCCTTTAAAAAGGCTTTGAAAACTTACCTTTTTAAGGAGGTGTTTGGTGACCTGTCTACTTGAGTTTCTTTCTTTCTTTCTTTTTTTCCTTCCTTGCCGCCTGCGCTATCCCGCTGGAGGGTTGCCTCCCCCTCTTTTTATAATCTGTGATTGTTTTTTATTGCTGTGTTGTTTTGTTAGCTACCCAGAGTTCTGATTCGGAAGATGGGCGGGATACAAGTGTTTTAAATAAATAAATAAATAAATAAATAAATAAATAAATAAATAAATAAATAAATATACTTTCAGAAACACTGCTTTGTAGAGAAGCCTTTTTTGGGTAATGTGGTTCAATGTGTTCCTCTGCTGCTCTGCTTGTTATATGCCCCATGCTCCTTTTTAGCTTGTAGTTTATGTCTGTTTGCTTATTGTGTGCTGTTCATTTGTTTTATTCAATTTATGTTTGCTGTGACACATTGGTGTCCTGGTGGATAACTCAATGAAGGTGTAAACCAAGGCGGTTACTTCATGTCCTTCTTTATTCCATGACTAGTTTTGTACCATGACAGCATTTGGTCACGATCACATGATTTTGTCCCTGTTTTAGTGTTCCCATGGTCGTGATAATTTGTCTCTTGAAAAGTGGTATCTCATGGTCTTGTACCGTGACCAACATTGAATTTGTCTAGCTTCCTTTTTCCTTTTTGGGGGACTTAAAATTTCTTTTTCGCTATTTCGCTTCTGAAAAGTTAAACAAAAACTGTATACAGTTTTCTGGGAAAAATGAATGTTTTGTTGCATGACAGTTGTTACTACACTGTGTCTTGTCTCGGAACAGAAAGTGGGAACAAAGAGTAACAAGGGAAAACCCTACCCCAGTATCAGGTACAGTATTGTTGTGCTTAGCACCTGTTCCGGGGGCGTAGTCAAGACAAATTTCAGTAGTTGCACAATGGATGTGAAGTAACATTTTTTGTACCGCTCCTAAGCACAACACTAACAGAGACAAAACAGACATGACATAACCACCAAAGTGTGCCGCAGCAGAGAGAAAAGCAAACTCAATGCTAGGGATCATTAGGACGGGTATAGAAAATAAGCCAGCAAGTAGTGTCATTTGGCCTCTTTATGATTCGATAGTGAGGCCCCATCTGGAGTATTGTGTACAGTTCTGGCCACCACACCTCCAGGATGATATTATGGAAATGGAAAGACTGCAGAGGAGGTCAACCAGAATGATTAGGGGACACGAACACCTTCCTTACCATCTGAGGCTGCAACGGCTGGGCCTCTTCACTCTTGAACAACGGCGCCTAAGAGGTACACTTATAAGAACAGCTAGCAAACAGAAATATTTCAGCAAAATATTCTTCAGTTGCTCTGTTAAAAATATGCTGTGCTAGCCACTCTCCCAAGTGTGGATTTATACCATATTTAGTGATAAACAACATCACTGAAAGCAATCCAGAAAGATAATTTGAAAAAAAGCAAAAGAAAGCAAGCTCTTGATTGTTCTCTCCAATTTGGATGAGTGCGATCAGGATATACATGTGTATGCCCTCGGAATCACAGACAAAAGTTTCATTGCCTGCAAATACCCAAGGGACTCTAGAATACACTGTTCTTCACAACTTTTCATCCGCCATTCAGGTGCAAGATTAGAAAATAGAGATTGGCCTGACCTTATATTAATTCACAGACTGTTTACAGCTCACTCATTGCCTCCTTAATAAGGACAGTCCATGCAGATAAGCAAATATCCCTGGGATATTGTAAATATGGTATTTTATAGAATTGCCTGCAATGCTGCAAGTGGAAGAGGATATATAAAGGCAGCCATTATTTTAATGAATTGACCTTAAGGCAATCATGAGCTGCAGTGTAAATAAACACTGAATCCAAGCTCCTAGTAGACACATTAGCAAGAGGCTTACGTTTCTGTCTATTTTGTGTGCATTTCCTTAGATTAAATTTATATAGTTGTTCCCTTCCTTCCTTCCTTCCTTCCTTCCTTCCTTCCTTCCTTCCTTCCTTCCTTCCTTCTAAATTGGCTTGTCAATATAGCTCAGAATGAAACCCCTAGACTCTTCTGGCAGGTAGATGTTAGGGATCTTCATTGCCCCATGCTGTTCAACATCCATGTGAGGCCGCTGACAGGGGTCATCAGGGGATTTGAAGTCTGCTGTCACCAGTACGCAGATGACATGCAGCTCTATCTCTCCTTTTCCACCTCTGCAGATGAAGCTGTCCAGATCCTTGACCAGTGCCTGGATGCAGTCATGGCTTGGACCAAGGCTAACAGGCTCAAACTCAACCCCGAGAAGACTGAGGTGCTGTTCTTCGGGTGTTCCCCTTCCGGCTATGGTGGCCCTCTCCCCAGCATGGAGGGTGTTTCCCTCCAGCTGGCGGACAGGGTTCGGAATCTGGGCATGGTCCTGGAGCCGGCCCTCACCATGGAGGCCCAGGTGGCAGCCGTGTCCAGAGCTGCTTTTTTCCACCCCCGCCAAATCACCCAGATCCGCCCATACCTGGATGGGGACTCCCAGAGAACTGTCGTGCAAACCCTGGTGATCTCGAGGCTGGATTATTGCAACGCGCTGTACATGGGGTTGTCCTTGAATCTTCTCCGGCATCTGCAGCGGGTGCAAAATGCGGCAGTCAGGCTGGTGGCGGGTGTGCATCATTTCGACCACATGACCCCAGTTCTGACTCGCCTGCATTGGCTATCCGTTGCATCCCGGATTAAATTCAAGGTCATGGTTTTAGTTTATAAAACCCTCCATGGCTTGGGACCTGACTACCTGGCGGAGCGAATCACCCAGCGGTCAACTTCGGCCCATCCTACGAGGATGTCGCGGGCGGACTCGCTTCGGGTGCCTACGCCCAGGGAGGCCCAGAAAACCTCTACTCAGAACCAGGCCTTCTCTGTGGCGGCTCCCTCTCTTTGGAACCACCTCCCCTGCGAAGTGCACCTTGCAGAGTCCCTGCAGGCCTTCCGGAGGGCGTTAAAGACCTGGCTCTTCCGGGAGGCCTTTGGTGACCTAGTGTAGTTTTTTTTTCCCCCCACCATCCATCAGGACAACTGCCATATGTACTTGCCAGGGATAGTTTTTCTTTTAACTCATATATTTTAATATTGAATGTGTATTGCTGTTTTAGTTTGTGTTGTTGACTGGCTGAACTTCTTCATCCTATGTAAACCACCCAGAGTTCCCTTGGGAAGATGGGCGATATAGAAGCCAAATAAATAAATAAATAAATAAATAAATAAATAAATAAATAAATAAAATGGGTTATTTGTACCTGTTTTGGCAGATGATATGACATAGCAAAATGCTCCCAATGGCATATAACAGGAAATGGCTCCCCCAACAGATTATAAAAGTTCATCCTGGCAGTATTGGTGTTGGAATACTGCTCCAATGTATGGATCATTGAGCCATGCATGAAACCCAAGAGCAGTCCTAGATACTCTACCTACTGAAAGCCTTGGTTACATCATCAGAAATATACAATAGGAGCCCGGTATATGCTGGGAATTGGTTCCAGGCCTTCCTGTGGATAATGAAAACTGTGGATAAGAGAGAACGCCTAACCACCCACCCCAAACTGCTGTATCCTGACAGTAGCTTG
This sequence comes from Phrynocephalus guinanensis, assembly GCA_037367245.1. Taxonomy (NCBI): domain Eukaryota; kingdom Metazoa; phylum Chordata; class Lepidosauria; order Squamata; family Agamidae; genus Phrynocephalus; species Phrynocephalus guinanensis. Next base: position 16,902,949 of record CM074746.1, read on the forward strand.
CTTTATGGCTGTTGTGTGTGACAGTAGCTTGCTTTACAGCTGCTATTTGTGACAATAGCTTGCTTAACCTGTTTATGACAATAGCTTGATTTGTGGCTGCTGAATTATTTAATTTTTTCCTCTGCCAAGCATGGATAACTGAATCACTGGATAATGAATCAGTGCATATGGGGGTCTTACTGTATGTCCCCCCTGCAACTGGTTGGATGTCTCTTGCCCATTTAGCAAGGTGAAGGGAAGTTGCTTGGAGCTGTGTTCTGGATTCTACATATTGCCTTACATTCTTGCATTATGCTATAAGGGCGTATGGATGTGGATTGGTGGATGTGTTCTTTCTTGAATGTGTTTTGATAGGATAGTCTACTTTTTGCATTTCTTCTCTCCCTTCACTGCTTTATTGTTTGATCTTGCTTTATGTAAGGGTCATGTGTATGTAATAAACTTATTGGACTGCATTGGTTAACTCCCAGTAGTGTTGACAACTATGCCCATATAGTCTGTTCTTTCATCCACTCCTGCCTTCTTCTTTTCCCCACACTGGTGCAGCACAAAAAAAGGATGATGCCTCTTGCTGCTGTATCCATTTTTGAAAGGAAGGGAAGCCAAATATTTCACAGTTCAGTTAAGCCTTTCTGTTCATCTTAGATCTTTGGTACATTTTGTTCAATGGGAACAAAATCTTTATGTTCTCCCTCTTGGGTATATTTCTGGAATCTACGTGATGTTTGAGAGAATCGCCAAAACAGCATGGTCTCTGTTACTGCGGCGCTGCCATTTGGCAGACTCTTCTTCTTCTGGTGCCAAATTCTATTTTGGAGGCAACCCACTCCTCAAAAGCTGCACGGTTGCCAGCTGTGCAAGCACATTAAAGCCTCTATTTACAGTCCACGGTGTCGACTAAATTGATAGTGCTGCAAAACACCCATTCTAGGTCATAGGGTTTTTTCTCCTGTTTCCTTTTCTTTTTTAAACTTTGATATGGAAGCATACAGACACTGACATGAATGCAAATAGGCTCAGGCCACATTCAGTATAGCTTAGAGTGGAATGGCTTCAATCTGTATGATACATAGTTGGGTACAGATAGGGTTGGGAGATACCTACACACTCATCATAGGCATACAGTTAAGACTTGGCTGAGACCACCCATACAGGGTGAGACTGTAAAGTGTAATCTATGACCCACAGAGAGATCCCAACCCTGATGACAATACCTGTAAAGGTACCCCAATCAACTCCCATTATCATTTTTTTTCAAATCCCCACATACTGCTGAAAACAACCGAAAATTACAAATAGAATAAGCAATACAGAGCCACAGCAATTTGTGGGTAAGACTAGAATTTAACATGAGACTAATTAGAAATTGAGCTTCCATAAGTGCTTAAAGACTTCAGATTATAAAAGCATGTGGGTTTTTTGGTCACCTTTATATTTAATGTCCTATAATTATAATTATAATTATAAATTGGTCACCAGAAGGCAATATGGATTCCAATGTCTTTTCGTTTCTCTCTCTATATATTTATATAATTTGTCCAGCTGTGTAGGTCCTCAGAGGATACATACATCCTTCATGCAGTGAGTGAAAGAAATTAGCTACTGAAAAATTCTGCAAATATCAACATAAGGGGATAAATGATATAAAAAAAGCCTACCCAAACTGCCAAGTGCCAACTATTTTTTCTTACTTCAGGCAAATGCTGCTCCGCTTAAAGAAACGGAAAGGTAGACTCCCCCTCACCATCCTTTAGGCATTACTGTTGCATGTGTAACAGGCAGCCTCTCCCAGCTGTATTCTTCTTGAGCTTCACAACTCTGATACAGATACTTTTGGTTAGTCACAAAAGGCATCCGTACCATTTTCACAGTTCAACAGTAGCAAGTCTCCAGGATGGCCTTTTATGCAGGATGTTACATCCTTTTGACTTCAGCAGGATCCTTTGAAGTGACATCACTGATGCCCTGCTTCTCATCTCAGATTTTGACTTTGAGATCTCAAGCAAGGGGGCAGCCGTTCAGGAGGCAACCACGACTACTGCAAAACCAGAGAGGAAGTTCTGCTCAGAAGCACTCCGTAAATAATACTGTTGAAGAAAAGTGAACAAAAAGAAAGAAAATGAAAGAACCAAAGTATACCACTTCCACTTCAGATAAGACAAAATATTTCAGATTGTTAAGGTTTGGAAAAAAATATTTTTAATTGTTTAGGTCCTCAAAATCTGGTAGAACATCTCTTCCACAAAACAGCTACCCATCTCATGCCATCCTTGCAGTCCTTGATATTAAGTACTGTAATATCAAAGGAGTCAATGAGGCCAATATGAAGAACCAAATCTTCTCTGTTTTAGCTCCTTCCTTCTTGAACAAGCTTCCTTACTGAGGTTCCTCACACACGACCCCTCCCTGTTTTTAAGAAGCTAATTAAGACTGGATTATATAAAGCCTCCTTCTACCCATTGTAAATATCGCCCTGAAGTACTCAAATGGGTTTTAATGTGCACATTTTTATTTACAAGTAGTGTTTACTTAGCAACTGGGTTTGTTTATTTTCTTGCATGCTTGTATTGTTGCATAGGGTTTTATGATTTTGCTGCATATTGTGAACTGCCCAGAGGGTGGCAGTATTGATGGTGTGGAATAGAAATGGAAATAAATAGATGAATAAGCAAATGAATGAACAAACTAACGAGCACATGAACAGGGTTGGGGACTTAAGTCACATAATTCACTGTCATGTTGGAGTTATGGTGAACTGGCAACTTAACTTGATCTTAACTTTTTTTTTCCCCCAATGACTTGGAGTTGACTCGCAACTTGAAACCAACCCACCCTTGCTTTTTTTCTGGGGAAAGGCTTGGTTTTTATAGGGACTCACCTTTGTGTCTTTGGACATGGTACTTGGTGTCAAAAATGTGGACATAGAACCAGGGACTTGCCAATAGCCCTGTAAATAAATAAATCAGAAGTACTGTATGGCTAAGGATTAGATCAGAAGTCCAGCTCTCAACCCTGCACAATATATTTTACAAACTGGATCCAGTTATTGCACACATGTAAAATATTGTTTGCAGCTTACTGAGGCACATCGTCAATACATAATAAATTGTTCTGCTTTATATTTATGTAGAAGTTGGAAGCCTGTGTTAAAATGTATGTCTGCTTGCTGTTTCTATAAAGTTCTCTGAATACTTCTTAGAGATTTGTGTGTACCAAAATGAAGTACTACCGGATTGTTTAATTCTGTGGGAAGATTTGTGGGTACTTTCAAGACAAGCATTTATTTGCTTGATCTAAGTCATCTCTATCAGATCATGTATTGCAGTAAAATTAAGAGAGGGTGGAAAATTTAGCTTGCAGTAGTAATATGTTCATTGCCTTTCTCAGAAGCCCTTATTTGTCATGTAAAATACAGTTCTTTAAACATCAGCTATCTTATTTCAGAGGGCATAATAATATAAAACTGAGAAAACATAAATTCTATGATCTCAGCTAATTCTGCTTTTTAATTCTGTTCTTGGTTAAAAGAAACATGACACAGAAAATCATCTCAGATGAATATAAAATGGAAGAATTCTGAAATTTCAGTAAACCTCATTATTTTCTTATTTTTTATTTATCTCTACTACTTCCTTTTTCATATACTTGCTAATTTGACTTCTGCTTTTACTTAAATAAACATGAAATGTATATGCCTACTAAGCTGTCTTGTTTTATTCTCTTTGCACCTTATTCCACTGCAATCATTCTATTAATTTTTTATATTTTATTTTCCAAGTCTTCTCTTTGTAAGAAGAATCTCTAAAGTCTGTAGTACCGATACTTATTCATTATGGATGTATTGTAGTGAATCGCTAGAATTGTGACTTTCTTTTCTTTCTCCCTTTCTTTCTTTCTTTCTTTCTTTTTAATTGTTTTTTTATTTTATGTTCAAAGACTTGTATGTGAAAGGGCTGCCACAAAAAATACGTCCAGTGTGGGAAATAGTGCATGCAAAAGTAAATTGTACATTGTTTTAGGAAAGAACAAAGAAGGAAATACTAGCAAATCAGATACTGGGAAGTTCTCTTAGGGACCAAGTAACAAAAGGCAACTCTTTATAGATCTGATCTTGATGCCATGTCTCTGAAATGCGAACTCTGTTGCTTAATCCTGAGAGGCTGTGGGCTGACATTAAAGCAGTGTAGAGATTTTTATGCTTTATTTTTTTTCCTGTAAAAGGGAACGTGTAACCCTGTGCACACAAATGTCAAAATGACAGTTGTGGGTCACATGTTTGCAGAGATGAAAAATGATCATGCTTGTAAAAATGGCTGAAAAGAAAAGGAAAAAAAAACCAAGTGTCCTCCATTGGTGTGTTTTATCACAGAATTCTATGCCATGAAGCAGAGTATCTGTGCTTATCCCTTTTAAACTGTTTGAGAGTTAAACATGGAAAGCCTCTGTGGTGCACCACAGTGGTTCCCATCCTTGTGTAAACCAAGTGTTCCTGGAAGAAAACTACCAGAAACCCCTGCCAACACAGCTAATGAGTAAGGCCAATGGGAATTGCAGTTCATGAGCACCTGAGATACCCAAGGTTGGGAACCACTGGTGTAGTGGATAGTGAGTCAGACCAGGTTTTAGGATACCTGGATTGAAATCCATGGAAAACCACTAGAGGGGTGGAAATAGCATATCATCCCTGAGTCCTGACTCATCTCACTCAGAGTTCCATATTGGAAGATGGGTGGTATAAAAATAAAACAAATAAATAAATAAAGATCCCTCCTAGGGTCACTGTTTGGAACCTAAATCTTTCTTGTGGCTTTTCTCTTTTCCTCTTGCTGTCAAGCTTGTTATTAAAGATAAGTGGTATCCCAACTTAGGAGCAGCTCAACTTAAGAGCAATTCAACTTGAGAGCTGAAAACTGTTGATATTTTAACTGCCACCTTACAAATTTTAGATATGGTCTGCTCGACTTACATTTTTTTTCATTTTTCATTTTTTAACTAATTTTTTTTTCCAATTTTTTAGATAGGTACCCCAACTTAAGAGTAGTTTGACTTAAAAGCATGCACTCGGAAAGGATTACATTCATAAGTCGAGGTAGCACTGTATTAATGCAATGATTATCCAGTTGACTGTACACGCCCCACCACTGGGATTAACCAATTAATACCACGTTGGTCTTCCAGCCTCCTGTCAAAAAGGAAAGCATGCTGAATGCAAGATAGGTGGATGAAGAAAATTGTGTACTAACAGAGAGATATACTCGTATTTCAAGGCATGATGGGATCTTTCTTCCAAAAGCATGCAAAACCTTGTGAGGAAGGTCAGCCTGTGTGACTGACAGTTTTAACCTGAACTCTCAGTCCTTGTATATGGAGATTAATTACTTATGTAATAAATACGCATATGGACAATGATATCTAGCTATTATTAGGGTGTGTCGAGTTTTCTGTACTTTCAAAATTCAAACATGAGGGGTGCTAAACATTTGTGGCTTGATGAGGGAATTTCAAAAAATGTTTTTGCTAAACTGACAATTTGTTTTTGCTTGGTAAATGAACATGTAAAAATGATGTGTTTTTTTTCTAGATTTCTCTTCCTCACCAATGACAAAACTTAATTAGTATGACTGCACTCATATCTTAGCTGTGAGTGTTAAAATAGCCCCCAAAAGAAAAACTAGGCAAGGAATATTCTCTCATCAAGACCTCTTGCCTTCTGAAACGCCAACTCTGTGAGATGTCCTGTGATATGGATTATTGCTACAGGACCAAAGTGGTGTGGATGCTAGAAATTATTTAGCAAGTAATCTTGCAGAGTACATACATCCCAAAGTAGTGATAGGCACAAAATGAAAAAATAGTGTTTCATTCCATTTCATTCTGTAGTAGTTTCATTTCATTTCATTTGCAATGAATTTTTAAAGTAGCTTTGTTACAAAACAAAACAAAATGAAACAAAACACTATGCTCCCCTGGGCCCTAAAGGACCAAAATGGTAGGGGAGCTTCCTCAAGCGAGTCTAGGTAACCTCCTGAATTTTGGAAAGGTTTGGGTTTCAGGGGGCTGAGATATTAAGTAAAAAATGGGGTACCCCTACGAAAAGAACTTTCTAAGTGGACCCTATTAGAAATATCTTTTTCTTAGTGGCACCCCCTTTGGAACTTATTTATTCAGCTCCATGATCCCCAAACCTTTCTAAATTTCAGGGGCTTTTGGGGAAGAGCTTGAGGTCTCCTGCCATTGATTCATCTAGAATGAATCATTTTGTTTCATCACAAAATGTCATTTCCCCCTCTAGAATGAATCATTCTAGAGGGGGAAATGGTATTTTGTGATGAAACAAAATGAAACACATTGTACCATTTTGTTAGGTAATGAAGTTATGTGTTACCTAACAAAACGACAAAACAGTGTTTTGCTTTTTGTCCACCTCTGTTCCAAAGTGATTGAGAAGTGGGATTTTCCTAACACTGTTTTTGTATTCCCTGATACAAATTCAAAAGCTACACTGTTACAGAAAATTCAAGACAGTTGGGAGCAAGGTAAGAATATATCACCTCATAGGGGAAAGTTAGATGTCAGCAAGATGCTACTAAGTGAGGGCAAGTTCATGTCACAACCTGGGTTCACCCAGACCTAACCGTTGATTGTGCCAAGTGGAAGGCCAAAACAAGAATACCGGACACCATCACCAAGTGGGGGACAAGTGCTATGGGATAAAAAGAAGACTAGGGGAAAGTTTGTAAGCCACCCAGAGACCTTTGGGTAGTGGGCAGCATATAAGTTGTAAAAATAAATAAATAAAAATAAAAGTTAGAAGCCAAAGAGTCTTTCACTTTAAAACTTGACAAGTATTTTTTTTTTTGAGATCCTTAACTGCAAGTGTAAAATTGTACTTTGCTGTGAACCTGGTTGTGCAACAGACTACAAAATGGAACTCCATATTCAATGTATATGTCATAAGGAGTTTCAGCTCTGCAAAGAAATGCCGTTCATTAAGCGTCAGAGAAAACTGGCCTGCCAGATTGGCCAGAAAATAACAGAAGAAAACAAATGGCAAGAAGATGTGAGAAGATGGCTTTCTGTATAGGAGAGGAGTAAACCAGATTTTTCACTATCATCAAATGAAGTTATTTGCTCGACTGATGAGGAAGAAGAAATGATTAATCCTGAAGACAGGAAGGATGAAAGTTATGGAATGTCAAAATTTCCAAGTATAATGGTACCTTTACTTATGGGTTTAATCTGTTCTGAATGCATGCTCTTAAGTCCAACAACCCTTAAGTAGAGCAACGCTATCTAAAAAAATCAAAAAAATAAATAAAAATAGCAAAAAAAAAATCTAAAATTTGTAAGGCAGCAGTTAAAACACCAACAATTTTTCGCTCTTAAGTCGAGCCGCCCATAAGTAAAGGCACCACTGTACATCTTACACATCTAATAAAAATAAACAGCACAATACATTGGAAATACACAATGGTGTTGGCCTGTGTGCCACAGCTGCCATTATCACTGCAGCTGATTATAGATTCTGGCTCATTTGCTGAACAAGACAAGACAATTGTAGTGGGTCACAATCAAGTGAAGAGTGCCCAAGAAAAACTTATAAAATCACTAGATCAAAAATTTGATGAATTTTGTGAGGAGAGTGAAATTGACTGCATCGTCTTTTATGGCCATCAAGACACAACTCAAGTTTTGCTGAAAGCTGATAATTCTGATCAGTGTTTCCGTAGCACCTTCAAAGAAGAGCCATTATTCTGCATGCAGAAAGCCAGGGTGGTAACTGTACTCCAGAGGAAGAGTCAAACACAAACCCACCAACTGAAGCCATTGCTGAAAATGTATCAGAATCAGAATACTTTTATTGGCCAAGTGTGGTTGGACACACCCGGAATTTGTTTTGGTAAAATATGCTCTCGATATAAAAGGAAATATAAGAATCAGATAGTCAACAATAAAAACACAGTACAACAAAACAATAGGTTATATTGCATTGTTGTACTGTATTTTTATTGTTGACTGTCTGATTCTTATATTTCCTTTTATATCAAGAGCATATTTTACCAAAACAAATTCTGGGTGTGTCCAACCACACTTGGCCAATAAAAGTATTCTGATTCTGATTCTGATTCTGATTCTGTAGTGGCTTTCGTAAAGAAGGGCATTGATAAAATTATGTAGGCCATTGTGGGCGATTCCACAAATATAAACACTGTTTGGATTGGTGGTATCATGAACATTGTTGAGGTGAAACTTTGTCGTGAGCTGATCTGGTTAGGCTGTGCTCTTCATACGAATGAGTTGCCCCTGGGACACTTGATCACGACACTATATGGGAAGATCTTATCAAACAACAAATGCACTGGTCAAACTGGGAAGAGGCTAGACAATTCCAAAGAACTAAAAATTGATCCTTCATTCTCTAAACTCTTAAGTGGAGAGCCTTTCATTTCTCTTAGTCACAGTGTAATAAATAATTTTTCAACATTAAGCCTATGGGTACAGAATAACATGGGTCAGAAGGACAGGAACACTTCCCATAGTGCTTGCTCATCTTGAAATTGGACCAGTGAGCCACTCAAGAATGTTAACAATTGAAAACAGGATATATCGGTTGCAAAACATGGTTTTAAGGGCAAATTCCTCCAGAACATAAGACTGATAGTAGAGTTCCTTGTTGGTGTACTTTTCTGCTAGTTCCAGAACAAATACTCTGTCTTGGGTGGAAGGCCCATGCCATAGGTTGTTCCAGCTCCAGCTACTAAGACTCCAAAAGAAAGCTGTAGTGGATGGTGTTTTGCCAACCATCCAGTGTCCAGCATGGTATGCATTTAATGAAATGATCACTCAAATACTCTTGTGTTCCAGTCAAGTGATCGGTGAAAGGCTGGGGTGCAGAAAATGATTCACTTAAAGAGTGGAAATGATTTCCTGTGAGATCTTTTTGTACATCCCAGAAAGACTCCTTCTATTAATCTGAATTCCTGAAACCAAAAGACATATTTTAGATCCCCTTAAATTAGCCCTCTTAAATCACATTCTCAAAGCTAGCATACTCCAAACATCTTTAGCCATCCATTTGAATGAACCCTAGGCACATGGTGCCAGATGTACGATATCAACACAAACATGCATTGGGAAGAGATCTCCCATTGGTGCCAAAGGCTTTCTGCCTAGTTCAAATGGGAATATTTGCCTTTAGAGTGAAACTGCAGAGCAAAGTGTTAAATCCTACCTCCATACCTTTTCTGAGCCACTTATTATCACCTGCCCCCTTAAATGATCCACTTACCATATTTCAAAACCAGCATGTGAACTGTACAGGAAAAGATCTCATGGCACAGTAGTTAAACTGGCAGTACTGCAGTCAAGACTCTGTTCATGAGCAGAGCTCAATCTCTAAAGGCTCAAGACATCAGCTCAAGGTTTACTCAACCTTACATCCTTCCAAGGTCAAGCGCCCACCTCTCTGGTGTAGGGGGCAATGTGTAGCCTGCATTATTACATTACAACTCACCCAGAGAATGCTTGAAGTGTTATGGGTAGAGATGGGTACTTTGCAATCCATACAAACTATGAAGATCCAGTGACCAGCTGTGGGCAATCACCTTCTCCCCTCCCTCCAGCTGCCCAGACTACCCACTGGGCTTTGTGTGCTGCCAAGAAACCCCATGAACTAAAAAGCCTGCCTGATTGGCAGACACGTGAACATCAGTTCAGTGCATAATCTCTCTGATTTGCATTCTGATTCCCATCCAGAAAGTCCTGCAACTGGACCATCTTTATTTGACTTAGTTCATCCCATGCTTCCTCAGAAACATTAGTTGTGCTCAATGTCCTCCATCCAGATCTGAAACCTGACTGTCCAATCCCACATAGAGAAGCAGATTGGTTTGGCAGCTGAGCCTTTCTTGAGCACTGACAGTGATGCGGGTAACAAAAGGTTTTCTAACTCCATAATCTATGGTGTTATAGTACAGTTTTATTTAGCATTATTTGGTGGTGGGTAGTATTTCACATGGCCATGGCCAAAAATGCCACTCCTGTAACGTTATGGGTTTCAAAAAAATCTACAGTACATTGAACCAGGTTTAGGGCCTGAGATGTGCAACTCTTTACCAGTTGTAAAGCCTGCTGGTTGAATATTTAAGAAATGGTTCAGATTTGGAAATTATCTCATTCAGTAGCATTCTTTCAAACATTATATATATTGTAGATGAGAAAATAATGGGATTGGTTTGTGACTGCTAGATTCTCCTGTCATTTTTGTTGTCTTAACCCCGTTTTAATATAACAATCACATGGGTATTCAACCATATTTTTCAAATTAATTTTAATTTTAATTTAAGGCCATTTTATAGTCAGTTTTAAAGAAGATTAATTTTTAAGGCAATTAATAAGATATTAAAAAGTAAGAGTTATTCTTTGCTTTAGGCCCAGACTAGTTAATCTGGTATACCTGCATATAGCCTTGTCTCGCAGCTTTACTGTTCTTGTGTTTCACCATGTTATAGCTTTAATGTGATCACAACAATGTGCCGTCAAGTCATTTCTGACTTATGGCTATCCTGTTCAGGTGGTTTTCTCAGTCCTGAGGTGCCCTGGGACTGTGCAACTTGACCAAGGCCACACAGGTTGGTTCTGCTTGAGGGAGGCACAGTGTAGAGTCAAACTCCACAGCCAGATACATAAACCACTGAACTCTCCAGCCAGCTCTCATGATATAAGTTTAGCTCCTGATTAAAAAGCAAGACTTTCCCTAGGAGGAAAACATAACTGAAATATGTAGCTCTTAGCTGAATCTTTTCTGGGTGCTTCTTTATTATACCGATCAAAAAGTACCCAAACTACTTGGATCAGATGGTAATGAATGCATAAGCTTGTCGATTGCAGAAAAACTTTGCCTCCTCTACAGGGAAGTATTTATGAAGAGCTGAAGTAATCCTGATATGTACATTAAAGAATGTTAATGTATGGTGCAGTAGAACCTCTGTTGGGAGACAAGAGGACTCCCTCCTGCACTCCAGGTAACAGATGGGATTTAAAATGCCATAAATTATGTATAGGCAGGCAGTATGAGATGGGGATGCTTTATGTTTACACTTAATGGGAAACAAATAAGACAGTAAATTTCACCTCAGGCAAATAATAGCTCCTCTCTCAAATAAATTCACCACGTCCCAGGCAAAGCATACGGTTCACATTTTTTTAAATGGCGGAAATAATCACCCTGGCATGGTTAAATGACATGACTTTGGAGTGCAATGGGAGGTATTTGTCCTCATCTTCTCCAGGAAAAGTGGAAGGAGGTTTGCATTTAAATGCAAGGTAAATTCATTCAAGATTGTGTCAAGCAGACAATGTTTTTGTAGTTACTCCCTCAAGGCATTATTTTTTCTTTACGTGTCCCATATATATGCATAGCTTATGACATGACCATGTCCGCTGTAGAGGAAGGAAGAAAAGAAGGCAAGCAGGCAGGTAGGAAGGCAGTAGAATCTTATTGAAATTATATGTGAAATGGAAGAGATGCATGACAGAAAAAAGAAAAGGATGTAATATGAAGCAAAGTTCTTTATCTTGTGAAAACATATGTTTGCATTCTCTTTTTTCATGGAACTAGGCCTCAGTCTAGATCATGCATTTTCAGATTTCAATCCCTTGCATGTAAAAGACTTTCACTCCAACGTTTTGCTGTTTAAATCAGAATTTATCACAATTTGATTACCTTAGCCTTCTAAACTTAGTGTTAAAAGGTCTGGTTTCATTCATTATGAAGCTGTAGCTGTAGGGCAAGAACTAGTTTGGAGGAAAGTTAATTTGAACATGTGAGAAAGCAATATTTATATACAGTGGACCCTCGTATATCAAATGGTTTGTATAACATAAAATCTGTAGAACAAAAAAGTTCTGGCGATAGGGGAAATTTGCTTAACAGAATTTCCTATGGCACAAATCTGTACAACATTAAAACAGTCGCGATTAGGGATCACTCTGTTTTCAATGCATACCTATGGAAAATGTGTATAAAGCAAACTTTGCTTAATATAATTTCACTTGCAATGAATTAATTCCTTTATACAAGGCTCCACTGTATGTTATTTTTTCAACATCTTCACTCTCTCCATTTCAGCCCACCATAGCTTTCAAAATAACAAATTACAGATTGAAACCAAATGCCGATTATTGAAATACAGACAAATAACTCTTCAAAAGCAGATGCTAACATTTTTTTAAATAGCAACATGTGCTGCTTATACAACTCCCCACAGTGCTGAAAGCACTCTCTGGGTGGTTTACAATTCAGTTATGAATTATAAACCATTGCCCCTCCAGTGAGCTGGTTACTCAATTTACTGACCTCAGGAGGATGGAAGGATGACTCAACCTCAGAGTAGCTACCTGAGCTTGTGGGGATTCAAATCACTGTTAGAAGATTCTTGCCTGCATTGCTGCAGTTTAGCCCCTGTGCTAATGTTAAAACCAACTCTAAAGATGAAAGGCATTTTGTGTCAATATAGGTTAGACTCCACCAGAAACTCAACAAGATGGACCTAACATCCCTTGAGAAGGAGTTCCGCAAAAAGAAAAAGCTCTGGCACCATACAGTAATGAAATGTGTGGTATACCCTGGTATGGCTGCACTGAACAAGATATGTACTCAGGTCAAAGTCATGGTGGTTCCAGGGAGTGTCGGAGGACCTGAGCTTCATGGAGCCCTTTTACATGACCTCTAAGATCCACTGGTAGCTTAAATTCGGATCCCCCCAGCCAGATATCATGTGGGTTTTTTTCCTCTTCCTGTGTTCCCACCCATCCGCACTCTGTTGCTTTTGTCTGTGGTGAGGGGAGGGAGAAAAAAAATGCAGGCTCACCTCCACTCACCTCTGTCTGCTGTCGGAGAAGCCCCGTAGGGATTCCTGTCTGTTAAAGGGGTGGCGGGGACAACAAAAACAAACAGAAGGTGAGGAGAGCATGGCATCCACAGCTTTATAATCCACATTGGAATTTTTTTTTTACTTCCGGCGACCAGGTATTTGTAAAGTGCACTGGGGCACGCTTAAGTGGGTGTGGCCATACTTTATTTTTTTAAAAGTCCGCTGCTGGTGGGGAAAAATTTTTATGCTCCGGATCTGCAAGTGTTTTGCAGCGGATTTTAGGGGTCGTGTAAAAGGTCTCATGAAGTTTCAGAAGACTAGTAATAATGGAGCAGTTAAGACTGGGAATTAGAGGGAAGGATAAAGAGGAAGTGCCAAGAGAAAGAGGCAGGGAAGGCAGAAAGAAAAAAAGAATGAGATAAGTAGGAGAAAGCAGAGGTTGAGTGGGCTGGAAAGATTACAGAAAGAGAAGCACTGTATTGTAGAGGTGGAAATGGTATTTATGACTTGTTTTGTAACATCGAGTTTGCAGTCTGACCACAACATGGCTGTGCGAGCCTTTGGTCCAAGTCCAAAGTCCTTGGCTGTATTGCTTTCCAAGCCTATTAACTTCAATTTGTTGTAGTCCAATTTAGGGATCACATGAGCATGAAAACCATGTATAAGAAAATGGATAATGAAACAATACCACTAATAGCTTATTTAAATGAGCAATATCTGTATCCACACATTTCTAAAATGTTCCATTGTGTCTGTATTCTTATTTTGCAACTCTGCTGTCAAATAGCTCCCAGTTTCATTAACATTAAGGATTCTGCTTTTTATATCAGTAACCCTCTGCCTTTGCAAGGAAACTGGGGAGGTATACAAGTCATTGTGCTGTGCTACAATACTTGGTGAAATAGAGTCTACAGATACTTTGTTTTATTTTTGTTACTTATTATGTGCCACCAAGCCGAACTGACACACAGCAATCCTGACAAGGTTTTTGAGGAAACTGAGGTATTTAAGGAGTGGTTGACCAGCTCCATTTCTGAGTGTGCTTCCATGGCAACATCTAGGATTGAAACCTGGTTTATTACTCTGTCCCCTAGACCACCCTGCATACATACTTGGTGCTCACACTGTATTAAAAAACCCACAAAACTACAAAGTGCTGCAAACTCATCAACCAGTGGGCCAATCCAGAAAGCACATGACTGCAAAACATCAAGACCCTGAAAAGTTCAAATCTTAATCACCCAGACATAAAAAAATGCTTCATTTGGTCCTGGCAAGAAAATAAAACTGATACTGACTGCATCTCTTTTGAGAGGATTGTGAGATGTCTGAGTTGTTAATCTGAACATTAAGTGCACATTTCGGCCTTGTATTAGACCTTATCTAAAGTATGTGGAGGAATAGCCAAAATAAGCTAGCAGCGCAGAATATGGTTAGCTACCATTGGTCAGTTATGTCATATGATATCTGGAAGCTTGGAGCAAGAAGACGAGAGGACAGAGAGGCCATGATTATGCTTAGGATCACTTTGAGTAATGGAGGTCACCTCAGGTAGAGTAGGGAAAGTTGTTGTTGTTGTTCAGTCGTTCATTCGTGTCCGACTCTTCGTGACCCCATGGACCAGAGCTCGCCAGGCCTTCCTGTCTTCCACTGTCTCCCGGAGTTTGGTTAAATCCATATTGGTTGCATCGATGACACCGTCCAACCATCTCATTCTCTGTCATCCTCTTTTCCTTTTGCCTTTGATCTTTCCCAACATCAGGGACTTTTCCAAGGAGTCCTCTCTCCTCATGAGGTGGCCAAAGTACTGGAGCCTCAGCTTCAAAATCTGTCCTTCCAGTGAACATTCAGGGTTGATTTCTTTCAGGATGGATAGGTTTGATCTCCTTGCAGTCCAGGGGACTCTCAAGACTCTCCTCAGCACCACAGCTCAAAAGCATCGATTCTGCAGCGATGTTAACTTTCTGCGGGAAAGTTAGTTTAGGAGAAACCTTGAATGTAATCCGTTAGTCAGGATGATTTAGATTTTATTATTTTTAGGGAAATAAGACTATGATTGAGATCTGTTAAGGTTTTGATACTTTTTGAATTCTTCTTTTTGCATCTCAAGAATCGAAAATAAAATACAACTTTTGAAAAGTAACATGCCCTCTTGTTTTGAAAAGAACCCAAGAGTAAATCAGAAGGGGGAGATGTTTTTGAGTATTTTGTCTCAGAGAAAAAAAAGTCTCTTTACTTTTCAACTCCGTCGGTGCAACCCCTTTTGATTTGTCATGCAAGGACATGACAAAACCAGGGGTTCACACCCAGCTGTAGTCCATATATAGGGACTGTAATGGCCAGGATATGGGCAGCAACAAGGCTATCAGCAGAAGGTCAGGACCAAGGTATTTTCAGGAGTGTGGTCAAACAATCCAAGGTAGAGAGTAGAGATGGGCACGAAATGAACAATTTTTCATTTCCGTTTCCGTTTTTTCATTTTGTTACGCAACAAAACGACAAACGAATTTTTTCTCTAAAATGAAACGAAACAAACAGAAACACCAGAAATTTTGTCGTCCGTTTCGTTTTCGTTACGGCAATACATTGAACTGCTTTATATGCTAAAAAAATCACAAAAAATTGAAATTAATGGTAACAAAACGGTAACGAAACAAATGAAAACAAAAATGAACTTTTTTGCAAAAATTCGCAAAAAACGGAACCGAACCAAAACGGACCCCCCAAACGACAAACAACAAACAAAACACCATTTTTTTTTATTCGTGCCCATCTCTAGTAGAGAGAGACACAGAGTAGGTTGTCAGCCAGTCCGATTTCAAAACATAGAAAACACAGTCCAACAAGGAAGTAGAAATCCAAACAGGCAAACTTACAGAAACACAAGAGGCAGAGCTTCCAGAGTCCAAGTTTTCACATTGCTGACGTAAAAAGCAGGGAGTGTGGGCAGCCAGTTTTATGCTCATAGCAAGCCCCACCAGCTGCACTCCCCAATTGCCTGAGCCTGAGATGACCCTGATTCTGAGAAGAATCAGAGGGCACTTTCACATGACCACTACAATCCACAGCAAACTTTGATCCTGATCAACGCCCCCCCCAGTGGTCACATGGTTGATGTTGCAGACCCAGTGTTCCCATGGTCATCTTTTGAAAATCTGCAACTGATCTGTTCTCACGGCTGAGAACTGCAGCAAAGTGCAATGTTACCTTTCGGTTCCCAGGGCTGTTGGTAGGTCTAAATCCCCCCCGCTCGGTTGGCTGTATGCTGGGATGCCAGCTTTTAGTTGTCACCTCTCCCTTAAAGCGGCATTGCTTAGGTTTCATTTTGAGATTGTAATGGCATTTTGCACTGAAATATTGATTGCGTGATGTGACTGTAGGGTGTTGGAGCTCTAGAGGGCGCCTCAGGATTTACTGTTTCCTACTCTGCACCTAAGTCCTCCAGGATCTGACAATAGATAGCACTGAATGAGCACCAGTCACTCCTTTGCATTTCACGTCACTTCCTCCTCCTGCCTGCACAAAGTACTTCCGAAGAAGATCGTCATCTGAACAGGATTTTACCACCTCGAGACCAGGTACTTGTAAAATGTGCTTAAGGGGGCGTGGTCAAACTTTATTTATTTTATAGTCGGCTGCCGGTGGGGAAACAATTTTATGCTCCGCATCTGCGAGCACTTTGCAGCAGATTATAGTGTGCGTGGGAAAGCGCCCAGAATCAGCAACCCAAATCGTGACAAGGATAGACATACCTATCCCTACTGAGAAATCACACTGGTTTGTAGTTGGTGTCAATGATTTCTAAATGCCAACTCTTTGGTAACAGAAGCAACACCGTGTTGTCTAAGTAGGGCTTTAAGTTCCATTCAGTTCTGGAGATGAACTTTCTGGGCTCAGAAAATCATAGTTTTAATGCCAGGATTCTATTGATAAAATAGGAAGCACTAGGTGCTCCCATCTAGATTGTCTATTGTATGCCTGGACATCCACGTTCACTACATCAGGTGTTGGGTTTAACTGGCCCACACTTTATTAACTTATAATATATCCACACCATAAAAATAAGAGGGGCCTGGATTAATGCATCTCATTAGTTGGAACCTTGGGGTCTCCTGGAACGCCTCTAACCAGGCAGCTTAGGGCGAGTCACTATCCACTGGTGGTACAGTCCGCTAGACAGTGCCCCCCCCCCCCGGGGCTGGTAAACTTGCATACCACCCCCTAGGTCCTGAGACTTCACTACTTGTTGCTCCAGGCCCAGAGAGGCATCCCTGCACATCCTCCCCCTGACACTGTAATCTCACAATCCTCAGTGTCCAGGGGTTGGATGGGCTAGGAACAGATAATTTATTTCTGACTTGCCAGAGGCCTTTTCACTTCTTCCTGCCAACATTGTGACCTATTGAAAGAATCCCTAAGTTACACCACCAAGCACCAGTGTGGGATAGGCAAAAAATCTCTGCTCTCAACCAGCCAATCCTGAGAACGGGTCCAAAATTCCTATTAAGTCCCACAAGGCAACCAGTTAGACTCACACTAGTGCCAAAAATAGCAGTGGATGGGTGGGGAACGCTAGAGCCGCAAGAGGCTTCACTCAGGGGAGGAGTCCTGTTATATACAGGCCTCCTCCCCCTCCCCTCACCAGACACAATCCTTGCATCCAGTCTTGCACTCATTCGTGTGAAAGGGCAAACCGGCTCCGGGTGCTGGAGGCACCCAGCCATGGAGCCACCCTTCGTATCTTATTTCTTTTAAAACCAACCTACTCAGTCAGTTGTTCTCATTTAAATCTGTGCTACTTTTTTTCTTGGCCCTTCCCCACCCCCGGTGCCTTTTAAGTGAGAGAAATGTATAAATATTAAAGGCAAAACATTTTTCTTATCTATGTTCCTAATGCATACATAGAATTTAGCCTGCTTTTAGAATCTAGGCTGCATAAAATTGTTGTTCCTTCTGCTATAGACTAGACTGCAGAAACAGGTGAAATGTGCTTTTGGTGGAAAACTGTAACCCTAGGAGTCAACCAATCACCTTATTTACATATTGCATTTGCACTAACAATATGGATTCATTGTTCACTACTAGGGTTGTAAATCCTCACTTTTGCTCAGACATGAGAGGGGAAAGTACTTTGTACCATTCTTGACAAGAGAAAAGTAGGGCAAGAACGTGTGTGTGTGTGTGTGTGTGTGTGTGTGTGTGTGTGTGTGTGTGTGTGTGTGTGTGTGTGTGTGTGTGTGTGTGTGTGTGTGTGTTTGTTTGTGTGTTTGTGTGTGTGTGTGTGTGTGTGTGTGTGTGTGTGTTTTCAATGTGTATAAACAAAATTGTTCAAAAAGCATCGTAACACAAACAGTGGCTGAAATCCTGTTGAGGAATGATGTAGGCTTAAATGGTGGTGATGTCATCAATCTGTGACACTTCTTTGCATCCAGTTCCACAGCTTCTCTGTTACTGTCCTTGTCAGCTCTAATGAAATGCAGTTACCAACTGAGTGTCTAATATGACCCTCAAAAAGCCAGATGCAGCCACTGAAGGAGGTATTAATCTATTTTCCCCCTTGCATTGCACCCACAAAAGCCATTTCCAAGTTCCACTCAAACAGACCAAGTGATCTGAAGGCCTAACGGACGCTTCTCTGACTCTTTATAAGTTGCCCAAAGTTTAGTGTCTCAGTTTTGAGTCCCAAATAGTTATGCCTCCCCTGCCCAGCCACAAACAGAAATCGAACATTGAATGTTAGCTAGCTATAGCAGCTTGTCTCAAGTTAATTGCCATTAAGTCCATCCCACAGAAGTCTGGCACTTATACTTTATTGAGATCCTTAACACTCTCTATTACAACACTCCACTGTACTATCCTAAACTATGAGATTAGAGCTCTGTAGCCAAGTAGCTGAAGGACCTCACCCAAGATAAATCCTAAGATGTTGTAGGACAGCTATATCAAATGGATATAATTGTGTAATGATGACAGGTATCCCAGCTTGTTTGACATTGTTGTTTGTTTGTTTGTTTCCTCACTTTGGGACATAAATCCTAGCCTGTCCTTAACCAATTTGTATATCTCCGGATCATCAGACATCAGCCCGTTTGCACTTGAATTGGAACCCTTCAGCCA
>CM074746.1:16922440-17114940 GCA_037367245.1 Phrynocephalus guinanensis
AATCACATCATGTACAGGGGGTACAAAATGAAATAGCTGATGCTCTCTCATGCCAACAGATGGGGCACTTCAGGTTGCTGGTCCCTCAGGCATCACTTACCCCAAAGAAGCTCCCAGAAGAGTAATGGCCGATTAGTGCCAAGGCAAACAAGGCCATGAGCTCAGTGTTAGCCCCCAGAACCAGGCATACCTATTTCTCCATACCTGTGCTCAATTTGCCAGATTTTGCCTTCACAAAGGCTTTGACAGGTTATGTCAAAGGAACAATGACGTTGGAGGCTGCTTCTTCATTGGATCTCAGCTCTGTGTGGGCACAGAGCATGGTAAGGGATTGGCTGATTGCGCTTCGAAGGCTTTCAAATACCACTTGTTTGGTGTTTGGTGTTAGCTTCTGAAATGAATATTTTAATTGGACAAAAACCAGTAAGTACAAAAAAACTCACAGACATCTTGTATATACGTCAACTAATATGTCTAATTTGAAAGACTTTCTTCTTAAAACAATATATGCTTGGAGACATCTTTATACAAATTATGCACTCTACCTTTCTACTAAGGTCCCTTCTCTTAGTCGTTTTAGCAAAGACTTTTACATATTGTAGGAAGATTGAGATCACTTAATTCTCCCAGAATCTGTAGCCAGTCAAGAGTGCAGGCAGATATCATGCTGCCTCTTCATGTCACCATGAGGTTGTCAGTTCTTCATTTGTTATATTTCTTTCCTGCAAGGATCTCATGGAGTGCATCATGTCATTCATGGCTCTCCCTACCATCAATCTATCTTTAAAACTATCTTATGAAGTATAGTTATGACTAAGCTGACATAAAATGTTCTGGGATTGGAATGGTCAGATTCACAGTTTCTTCTGTTGACCACATGATGTATAAGTCAATGCATATCAGCCTGGACTCATCTCCACACTTCTGGAGTTTTCCCACCTCTGTCACTGGGGCTTCTACTTTTTGGATAGTGGATTCATTCACATTAGTTCATGTGGTGTGATTCGCTTGAACTGATGCAAAAAAAAAGTGGAATGCTGCACACAAGGAAATCCCCTTAGGTGTTTTTTTTTTTTGGGGGGGGGGGGGTTGAAGTAAATGGTGGCATAATTGGAGAATGATAGAGGAGGGGGAAATTGTGCCCATCCATTAAGCTTCTAGGGGAGTGGGGGTGAAAATCAAAAGTGCCCAAAGGGGAGAGTGTGGTACAGCAGTTGATGGCACCCTTTTCAGAGGGGAAAGCTGTTGGGGGAAGACACAGAAAAGGAAGCAAAAGATGTATCAGTGCAACATGTCCAATCTCTGTGAAATATACCATGTGGTTGGCACTTGACACAGTGAGTTGCACATTGGAAAAGTCCTTCATTTCACATTCTAAGTCAGCTAAACCCATTGAACAAGATAGCAACTCTTATTGCTTTTTTTAAAAAAAATCCACACAAGAAATTCCAGTGCATTAAAATGTTTTTATTCCATCTGCCTTCCCTCAAGGTACAAATGGGAGGATGATTCTAGTGATACCTGACAGGAAGAAATCATTATGATACTGTTGTCATTGTCCCGGTGCTTGATGAGGATTTACAAGGAATGAAGTGCACTCCGGGGGGAAAGAACATATTCCATTTTTACTCAAGGTAAAATTTATTTGTAAAGTTAACCAGCTGTTGTTGCAAAACCTGGCTTCTTTCTATTGTTATTTATTGATTTTTAAACAGCAACAGCACAGTAAATTATAGGAAAAGGTGGTGAGTGGGAAGTAAAGTAATCTGCTGTGCTCTGAGAGCTGAATGTATGAAGCAAAGAAAGCAACAGCAACGGGTGGTATATTTGGCATTTGCGAAAGTGTGCCCCATATGAAATGGTGGGGAAATGATTTGTTGGGTTCCTAGAACCTGCCCCCCAAACCCCAGCACAATCATCATAACATAAATACCAGAATCTTAAGGAGTAGTTTGGTGAAGAAAAATGCACAGAAGCTAGTCATGCATTTCTAAAATGGGCATAACTAAAATGTATATATTTTTGACAAATGGTTGTATATATGCTTTAGTCAATGGGAATAATACATACAGAAACACACATTTCAAGGAAAATGAATATGAAAATATGGATGCATTTGTATTGATGAATGGGAAAACTCACAATTTCATCCAAAACTGAAATGGATTGGGGAAGGATGAAGGTGGGTTTCTGAGGAATGCAATGGAAACAAAGGAAATGTGCATTATGCTTCATCACACATCTCATTTTTTTTTTGCTTTTCTCCCAATACAGAATTGTATATACATTTGTCTAAAACATGCACCCACTTCTTGGATGCATACCATAATGTGGTAGACAGTTTGAGTGCAACAGAGAAGCTGAGAGCAATGCCATCAGATGGCTACACTCCATTATGAACCTGGTCTCTAAGCAGGGCCACCCAAGGTGGAATGTTCAGAGCTGAGACACCAGACTAAGATGCATCCACTCCCTTCAGGAGTAATTTATTTATTTATTTGTTTGTTTATGAGTATTTTGCCCTGCCATTCTCCTTGGAAACGGACCCAAGGTGGTTTACAGTAAGGAGGGACAATATACAGTCCTGTACAATTAAGACATATTCAAATTTAAGAACAGCTAATTCAGAGGTATCTTACAGCATCAGAAGGCAACATTAAACCTAAAAGAGAACACAAGCAGTTAAGAAAAGAGTATAAATTCCATTTAATTCTGTACAGTAAACCATCTAAAAATTACGAGGTATGGGAACTAACAATAACACAGTGTCAATGTAATCACACAAGGAGAGATACAAGCACAAAGTTATAAGTGGTTATAAACAGAAGTTTTTTTATAGTCACATATGGTAGTCCACGATTCAGGAAAAGCTTGCCTTAAGAGAAACAGCTACATCAGCTTAAGGAAGTGGCGGGATTGAGAAACTTCTCAGGATTGAAAAACTTCTAGAGGACAGCCACTGAGTGGCTGCAATAGTTGAAGATGACACTGGGGGATGATCATTCACAGATGACTGCAGTGGATCTCAAGCTTATTTTTGTTAGTGCTATGTACGAGAAGCCAATAGCACACGACTGCTGAAATTTCTTACTTTAAAAACCCTATGATGAGACAGTCCAAATGAAAGTGCTAAAGGACGAGGCTCCTAGATCAAGAAGCACTCAATCAGCTATGGACAAGTACAGGTAGTGTTGTTGCTTATGGCACAACTAGATTAAAGCCAAGACGATGTATAGTGGCTGACATGCACACAGGTGAAAGGAAAGTCCAATGCTGCACAAGACACAGCAAACAAATATGCTGACATATATGGAAAAGAGAGTGGAAACATTTAATGTGTACTCAAAAGAATGACAGGAGGGATTCAGTTAGCTATAAGGAATGTAGGAACCCGCCTTCCTTCAAGCTATAAGCTATAACTTAATTTACTCTTTACAATAATAAAAAGGCAGGGTTTGATGGTTTTTTTTTTTTTTTTGCATTTTGTTTTCTGTAGGGAGGACTACAGTCCCAGAATTCAACTGCCAGTGGCCATGCATACCAGACAATTTTGGAAGCCATAATTCAAGGACTGCTTTCTGAATCCTGGAGTTTCTCCAAATACAGTATCCCCCCCATCTATCACGGGGGTAAGGGACCCGATCCGACCAGCAATCATTGAAAATCCACAATATGCAGATGCAGGTTGTGTAGGGCCTGAGGGGGGGGGGCGGTGTGCAATGTTTAAAATGTATTTAAGCAATGGAGCCAAGCGCTCCAGGGTGCAGGGGAGCAGCATGCAATGCTTCCATGGAGGCAAGCCCCGGGCTCCAGCTGATTGGTGCTGGGGTAGGAGAGGAAAAACTTTTGTTTCCCTATCCCAGTGCCAATCAGTTGGAGCCCAGGGCTTGGGGAAAGGGGCAGAAATATTAAAAAGCCTGGGCTTTTAAAATCTTTTCCCCACAATCTTCAAGTCCCGGGCTCCAGCTGATTGGTGCTGGGGTGTGGAGAAAAACTGTACTGTGGTCCCATGATATAGTGGGACCGCACTATATGAACCGCAAAATGGCAGGGGACTACTGTACCTGTATAAGCCCCACTTTGCCTCTATGTTTTTGTGATCAGACCATTGAAGTAGATGGGGAATTCTGAGAGTTGTAGTCCATAAAGAAGGAATCCCAAGTGATTTCTGTTACCTACAGGAAGCTGTGTCAAGTGAGTGTTTTGCTGATAGGGAGTACTGCCAGATAGCAGTGCTTCACTCAGCAAGGGAGATAAATGGTGATAAATATACGAGTGACAAGAGACCATTCAGAGAAATGCACAGCAATTATGGTGATCCTTTTGTCAATTGCATTTAAAAAGGTCCATGTTTTGAAAACTTTATTTCCTGCCAATAGGGCCATATGTATAAACACTTCTAGATTTTTTTTCAGGTTCACTTGAAATGAGTGCATGAAAATGAACTTTTTATGGAACAAGAGATGTGATTGCAAGGCCAATGCAAAATCAAAGAAAGGTCATCACATCAAGGACCCTGATGCTGACGGTCTAGAGGCAAATTGCTCCCAGGCATCCACAGATGGTATCACTTTGTGAGATACTTTCTGACATTCCTTGCACTTTATATTTTATAGTGAAGTAAATGAGAAAAGCGTTCTTTTAAAACTCTGTGTATTGTATTGGCTACAAATGTTAAGTTATGTCTTTTAAAAAATCAGGGAGAAAGAAGGGTGTCTAATTAAAATCTTTTTAATATAATTGCTAGATACTAGCTTTTATGGAAGAAATCTAATTTCCATACTTGCTTGTTCACAACTGGCATTATAAAATCTTACATGATAGCTGTGCCCAATTAGAAATTCTCTTCACTACTTACAACAATACCTGAGATGTGTAAAGGTCAAACACATCAACTAATGGGAATGGAACCTTGAATTACACATATTTTAGGTGGCACAACATGCATGGTACAAGGCCTAGAAGTGAATCATCTTGGACCAGAACTCTTCCTACAGGGAATCCATTGCAGATCCCTGGAGGCTCTTGGCCTCTGTCCTCCTGACCTCTCCATGCATACAAACGGAAACAACCCATTGAAGAACATTCTCCAGCTACTTCACCCTCTGTGGTCAGTTTTGGGCACACAAGCAAAGATCAACCAAAAGATTGTTGTGATGTAACATAAAGAGAGAGAGAGAGAGCACTGCAACAGACTAGTGGATTGAGCAAACAGTAATGAGGAACCCATCTGATATTTCTCATTTTTATAAACATCCATAGAGCAAGATGGCAGCTGCAATAACTTAGAAAACACCAACAAGACCAACAGAACATAATCACTCCATTCAGCAGGTGGGGAGGAAAATTGGAGAGGTTCTTGTGCTCATCCACAAAAAACCAAGAAGCAAATGTTCTTATTTTCATACAAATGAACAAGACATGCAAAGGCAGAATCAATAAAAGGTATGGAATGATTACTGTAGTGTGCACATTTACAAGTAGTTGAGTTTGGCTAGGATAGGAAATTAGCCCTTTCTAGATGGTTGAAAAAAAAGGGGAGAGAATGCTAGTCCTTCTATTGCTGTAGAAAAGGACTGTTGGAAGAACACAAGAAGTCTTCTCTGAAGAACAAGAGTCAGGATGTTGGACTCCAAATGGAGAGTCCTGTGTTAGGGGAAGAACTTGAGCCCCTGGTTAGAGTCCACTCTCTAGAGACAATGGAAGCTAAGCCCAAGTCTGAGCCTGTTCCCTTCAGATATTATCCAGATACAACTCCCAGGTCAGAAAGCACTCTAGGAGCTACTAGGTAAGATCAAAGGGCAAGTGCAAATAGCTCTGTTGCTAGTAGAGATGGGTACAAAGAGGGAAAATGGTGATTTGTTGTGATTTGCGATTCATCAAAGCTGATGAATCACAAATAAGAAATGTATGATTTTTCTTACAAATTGATGAATGAATTCTTTGTTGCCTTTTTTGTATTTAAACCACGATAGAATGACCCACCAAGTACCTACAGAATCAAAATTGCTTGGACATTTTCTCTGACTTTCCTTTAGAAGATATGCAAATTATGCAGGATTACTCAAGTACAGGTAGAAAGGTCTGAAAAAGGTGGTGTTTGGTATCCACTCCTCAGACTGGCTTTCTCTAACTGGAGTAATCCAAGGTTACTAAATGTCTATCATAAGTTATTTTATATTTTAAATTATGCAAATAGAGAATAGATTTGAACCTTAATCACACTGTCTAAATCTACCTAAATGCTAAATAATTCTTCATTAGCCCTGATAGCTGAAGGAGGTAAAAATTGAATCTGGCTTCATTATTGAAAATTATTGGAGAAAGAGCATTTTGCTTGATTTTCTGTGTTTTTAGTTCTGAAGATATCATTGCTGACATATTTAAACACTTTGTATTTTTAAAAAGAAGAGGACAAGATAATTGGGGGGGAGGGAAGTCCACTGATTTTTAAACATTATGTGTGAACATTTTTAATATAAAGTACCTAAATTTGAGGTTTGAAGTGAGTACAAGAAGGACCCCTCAGGTTTTAGCTGGCTGGAAAACAGCTATGATATAACAGAGTCTAAGCTTGGGGGGGTTGTTTGAGATGGTAGGGAGAGGAGACCAGGATGGTCTCCAGATCCCTGGCCTAGTATACACATTAATAAAAGGCCCTACTGTGAGCAAACACAACTTCACAAATTTAGTTTCTTCTTTGCAGTTATAGAACAGATTGTGTGAGCAACAATAAAATGCTACTTTGTGTGCCTGGGATATTGGCAAGAGCAGCAACACAGAAGCTGCTTGTAGAACTGCAAAGTTCAAAATTTGCCTTGAATTCAAATTGAGACAAACATCCAAGATCTCTCTCAACTGGGTTTGATATCCATAATAGAAGAATCAGCTTCATATGACGAATTTCCAAAACCCTAGAATAAGATAACAGTTCAACTGGAAATAGATGAATTCACTTTGTGCATTTACCCCTCCAATGCAAGCATATAGGAATTATGCCTAGACCAAGTTGGCAATGGCCTTAACAGCCTAAGTGGCAACCACAGTCCCAGGCTCTTTAGCTCTCCTTTTCTTTCTAATTCAGATCTCTTAGGGCCTTTTTACACGACCCCTAAGATCCGCTGGCCACTTAAATTCGGACCAGAGATCTTAGGGGTTCGTCGCACTTCCTCTGTCTTCCTCTGTCCCCACCCCCCTCCATACTTCCTGGTTGCTGGCTGCCTGAGAGAGGGAGAAAAAAGGAAGAAAAGAATGCCGGTTTACCTCTGTTTTGTTCCCGGCAGCATTCAGATCTCTTAAAGGGGCGGGCGCAAAAAAAGAACAAACGGAAGCCAGGAGAGCCCCGCACTCACTATCCTTACACCGGATCAAATATTTGTCACCATCAAAGACCAGGTACAAGAAAACTGCTGTTTGGTCGAGCTAAAGTGGGCAGGGTCACACTTAATTGTCTGCAAAGTCCGGAGCTGGTGGGTAAACATTTTTAAGGTCCGGACCTTGCAGCCATTTGCGGCGGAGCTTAGGGGTCGTCTATAAACACCCTTAGTTTCTGACTTGCTCTTTCTTTGTTCCACTCCGTTGGGCTGAACCAATAATTTGTAGGAGGGGACAAATGGTCACTGGAAATTTGATTGGCCCACAGGAAGGGTAACAGAGGCTTTGTTTGCAGGTACGCTGAAATCATGTCTCTGAAAAACAAAAATTTATCTCAGCTTCTAATGACATGCTATGTGCTACATATAATTTGGCCCTAAAGAATACTGGACAGGGATGCATTTGGAGGATGCACCAGGCAAAGGCCTCGGGTGCTGTGAAAACTTGCATTAATTTTCACAATATCCTTCAGTTCCATGACTGGAACGAAATATCTATGTAGAGTATGTGTGCTCTGATATATATGTACACATAAAGTTTGCCATCCTACCACAGAGTTTATTCAAAGCATCAGGTTCCTGCTAACTTATTACTTGGATTATGAAAGCATTTTGAGACATAAGCCAAGGGTTTTGCCTCCAAGGAAGAAAAAAATAAAATCAATAACCCATTTGAAATATATTACCAGGCAAGAGGGAGAAGAAGAAGAAAGAATTTTATATAGCATTTTTCTTGAGCTACATGATGGCTAAACTAATGGTCATTGCTGTAAATGATAGTAGGAGGGGAGAAATCCATACAAAATTAAATAAAGACTTAGAAAGTATGATTTTGCTGCTGGCGGTCTAAAAAGGATTTTCTTGTTCCTTCCCCATGAGAGTCAAGGTTCTATCAAGGAAGCTTTCCTGTATGTCATGCATCATTTCAAAGAGACACATATAGCCTGGGAAGTGCTCTAAGGCAGCTGCAAGCAAGTGTCACTTTGTGTTAAATACATTATTAAACTGTTGGGGAGTTTCACATCATGGGTTATTTATCTATGGTAAATTGGGTCAAAAGCCCCTACACGTGGCCAGACAAATGAGAGAGGAGAACAAAATTCTCCTTTGGGAATGATTTCATTGACAATCACTCTGAGTACATGTTATTATTTTCCTTCTATAAATGGGAAGGGGTGGATGGCAGAAAGGAAGGAGAAACAGAAAGGGCTGTTTATCTGCCAGGAAAGAAAGCTAATTAAGGGCTTTTTCACACGACCCCTAAGATCCGCTGGCCACTTAAATCCGGACCAGGGATCTTGGGGGTCCGTTGCTCTTCCTGCGTCCCCACCCCTCCGCACTTCCTTGATCCTGTCTGCGTGAGGGGAGGGAGGAAGAAAGAGAGGAAAAAATGCAGGCTCACCTCCGAAGCCAGTCGAAGCCCCGTCGTCCTGATTCCTTCTCTTCTGTGTTTTTTTTTTTTGCCTCCCACCCCTTCTCTTAAAGGGGCGGGAGGCAAAAAAAAAAAAAGAAGCGAGGAGAGCCCCGCACTCACCAGATTAAGTCTGGACCTGGGGATTTTCTCACTTCTAAAGCAGGTACAAGAAAAGTGTGCTGGGATGCGCTTAGGTGGGCGTGGTCACACTTAATTTCCTGCAAACTCCGGAGCTGGTGGGGAAACAATTGTAAGCTCCGGAGCTGGCAGCCATTTGCTGCGGAGTTTAGGGGTCATGTACAAAGGGCCTAATACTCCCCAAGAAACAATGTCCAAGATTCACCTGTCCCCTTCTTACTGTATCAAATCACCAGATCCAATCTCTGCAACTTCACATGAAGGTGCCCCTAGAACATGATATGGGCCCAGGCCTTTGTGGGGCAGGGAATGTCCTCAGTCCTAGGTGGCCTCTAGACATTCGCCACGGTCATACCAGCGTTTTCTCTGTAGTTTCCCTTCAGTGAACTGCTCCGAAAAAGATTGTGTCCTAACTGCAAAGGGAAGTAATTTCGAGCCCCGGTCGACCATGCCCCTTGAACAGCAGTTTCAGCAAAGTTTTACTAGCCACCGCCACGGGCTGGATTTAGAAACTTCGCTCGAAAATGCTTACTTATTTGGTTCTGTAACCACGACAGGACACTGAAAATATGCAGTAAAACTGGTGTTCCCCTTTTTCGGCAATGGAGGTTTGGGAAATAGAGCAGGAAAGAAGGGGAAAATGCAAAGTAGACAGGTAGAGACTGAACCAGATTAGGAAAATGTGATGCAGAATAGAGGACACTAACTGCACATTAAAAACCACTTGACCACCCGAAAAAATATATATGCATGAAATTTATATATGCAGAGAATGCTGGTGTGACCGCAGCTATTGATTAACAAGGGACAGACAAAGATATTCCAGGGCAGGTTTTGCTTTTGCTTGAAGATCTAGCAATAGGATTGTAGAATTATATAATAGTTGAGTTGAAAGGTCATCAAGTCCGATCCCCTGCTCAGTGCAGGAGTCCAAATCAAAGCAGAAATACCAGATGGTTGTCTAACTGGAGTCTAATCTAATGTTTAAAGATTGGACTTCAAGTGTTTAATTTAATTTAATTTTACGAATTTCATTATGTATTAGTTCAGGGGTCCTCGATCTGTGGCCTGTGGGTCAGATACACCCCCCCCCCCAGGGTCCTGCATCTGGCCCACAGGAGCAACTGCAGACCTCACACACAAACCTCCACCCTGCTTTGAAAGCGAGTGAGCAAGCCAGCCTCCGCTGCTGGTGAAGCTGCTATTTATTGGTGAAGCAGTTCAAAGCGGTGAGCTGTGTCATTTCCCCCGATGACTGGCACACTGACAGTGCATGGGACATTTTAAAATGGGAGGGCCTCCCCTGCTTCCCCCCACAGATGACTGGTGCATCAGCCACACATGGGGCAATTTAGAATGGGAGGGCCTCCCCACTTCCCCCCACCACTGCCACAGCCACCACCACCTCTTACCCCAACCCTCCCCCTGGTTCCTTCCCCCCCCCCACCGCCACCACCTCTGCCGTTGCCACTGCTTGCCCCAACCCTCCCCCCCCAGTTCCCTTGGTTCCCCCCACTGCCACTGTCACCGCCACTTGCCCCAATCCTCCCCTCTCGGTTCCATCACCACCACTGCCACCACCTCTGCCACTGCCACCACTTGCCCCAACACTTCCCCCTAGATTCCCTCAGCCACCCCACTGCCACTGCCACCACCTGGCTCCCAATAGTTCTGAGGGACAGTGAACCTGCCCCCTGTTTAAAAAGTTTGAGGACCCTGGTATTCGTTATTTGTCTAGTTATTGTACTGCATAGCCATGCACTGTTCTTGTAAATCAAGATGATTTACAAGAACCTTGTTGCCAGATGGTCGGTCTAAAAGTCTAATCAATAAATACAAAATAATAATTTTGATGTTAAGCCCACATTTTGGCTTCCTGTAATTTGAGCCCATTACTATGAGTCCTGAACAGAGATGGGCACAAATTAAAAAATGAATGGAAAAATTAGTTCAAAATCCACTAATTGGTTGAGTCACATTCAGTAACCCTGATGAATAAAAATTGATTTTGATTCATCAATTCCTTAAGCAGTAAAATGTCCCCCAAGGCAACTAGAGACAAAAGTGCAGGGAAGCTTCTGCTGGTACTTCGGTACAATCCATCCAAATCTTGTGAAGTTTGGATTTCTGATGTCCAAGTTATATACCCCCAAGGTTCCTCCACATGGTGCAGTCCGGTGGTGGGGGTGCTTTGCCCGTGCGCCAGCAGAGGCATCAGCAGGCAGTGCCGGATCACGTGGGGTTTGGGGCCATAAGAATCCCGGCCACGCAGGCTCCTTCCTCTTTCTGGCGCTGCAGCTCAACCCCACCCCCCACCCTAGCTTGATGGCGAGAGTAGCTGGTCATTTCGGGGCTGGATGGGAATTTTTGGCTACTTCTCTGATTGGCCGTGTGGAAGCAGTGTGTTTTCGCTCATCCCACCATCAACATTTCAGGGCTGATTAGGTTGTCACTTTTGGTCACAACGACCGGTAGTGAATAGGTCCTTTAGGTTGTGGAGATCCTGATGGCACCTTATGGGTGTTTTGGTAGCCCTCTTCCTATGAATAGGAAATGCCCACTCAATCTTAATAAATTTAAACAGCAAGGTGGCACAGGGCTACCCAGAGGTATTCATACATGTGGGCTGGAACTGCACTGAACAGGTGGGCAGCGCGCTTCCAACAGGGATCTCACAAAGGAAGTTTGGGAACAGAGAACTCCGAAGGGTTCTGGTTCCCAACCTATTCACTACACAGTCTCCCTTTGTCCCTCATAGAGTTTCTGTTAATAATTTAATAAAAGTTGTGGCCCTATTTTAACCCAATGCCGTTGTCCACCTCTTTATTCCTGGCTGGGTGGGCAAAGAGGGTTTTTAGAGGAGAACTGGGAGAATCTTCACTGCACTGTTGGTGTTTCTATGTGCCTGAAAGCACTTGGGGGGGGGGCATTATTTGATGGTGCAAAACTTGGACACCTGGAACCCAAACTTCATTGAAGTCTGTGAAATCTTCACTGCAATGTTGATCTCTCGAGGTGCTCGGGGAGTAGGTTGTAGGGGTTTTAATCCAAAAATGAATCAATGAATTGGTTTATAAGAAAACAATTTGTAAATTCTTTTTCCTGATTCATGCCCATCTCTGAATTCTGATTCTCCTGAATTCTAAGATTATGGAGAACAGATCCTGCCCCTCCTCTGTATGACAACATTTCAAGTATTTGAAAAGTTCTATCATGTCTCTCATCAGTCTTTTCTTGAGGCTAAACATGCTCAGTACTTTCATTCATTCCTCACAGGACTTGGTTTCCAGCTCCCTGATCATCTTTGCTGCCAGCAGATTGAATAGCTATCCCATTAGTTGGAATTATAAGAATTGTGAGGAGGTCAGTATCAGCACCCCTAAAGGGCAGTTCACCCTTGTCCTGTGTCCACTGGAAGGCCTGGAGGAAGTGAAAGTACAGTCATGAGATGCCAGCAGGCAGATGGAGATGAGGAGGACAATGGGGATGTAGTAGGGTCCTGGGAATAGAAGTTGGGAATAAAGCAGCATGGAGAGCAGACTACATAGAGGACTCATCAGACTCATTTGGTAAAGAACAGAGCAGGACTAAGGAGGACCCTGATTGAGCATTGGGTGCACTACAGAACCCCCAGAAAGGGTTATGGGTGACAGTCCAGTTGGTCAAAAAGAGAGGTTATGGGGATGGAAATCCAGTTTTCAGTCCACTATCATCATCAACAACAACACTGAAGCCATTACATCCTCAGAAGTCAGCAGAATATGCATCCCCTACCCTGATTTACGTAGCTGGAGTTGCATACCCTAAAAGAACAAGATATGTAATGTCAATACTAGAGATGGGCACGACTTGAAAAAAAAATTTTTCGAGTTGTCGTTAGTCGGGCCAGTCCCATTTCGGGTCGTTTCCGGTTTTCGCGAAAATTCGCAAAAATTAGTCGGTTCGTTTTTTCGTTTTTTTCGTTGTCGTTAGTACTGGTTTTTTTTGGGGGGGGAGCGGGCTCCTGGAGGCACCTCTGTGGGGTGGGTGCCTCCTCTGGCCCGCTATAAAGGGAAAGTGGGCTCCTGGAGGCACCCGTGGGTGCCTCCTGCCACTAGGAAGGGGAAGCAGGCTCCAAGAGAGACCCCTCTACATGGGGGTCTCCCTTCCTCACCTGCTGCTGCTGCAAAATGCTATGCAATAGCCATATGGATATTGCATAACATAATGTGCAGACGTGAGACCAGTGTGAGAGTGATAGGGTCATGCCCGCCCTTCACAAGGCTCCCGCACCACCATGTCTCACACAGAAGGGAATTGTACTTGCTGCGTGTAGTGCAATGCAAGCAAGTAGATCTGGCTTTAAGGTGGCTTAGTGCAAGAGCTAGGGTTAGGCTAGTGACGGGTAAGGTTACGGTGGGCTAGTGGGTTGCACCTCTGGGTGCCTCTCTGACCCACTAAGAAGACAGTCTGTGACGTATGGGTACGGAGTCAAGGGTTAGGGTTAGGGCTAGGGCAGGTTTTAGGGGGCTTTTTGGCACATCCCAGAAGTCTCCATGGCCAAGTGGCCATGCGACTGGTGGGATGGCTCCAAAAATTTGCATGGTTGTCCACTCCCACATGGCTGGCCACTCGGCCAGCCCATCATTGCGCAGGTGTAAAAAAAATAAAATAAAATAAAATCAATGGAGGACAGAGGAGGAGAGGAGAGACATTTTGTTGCAAGAAAAAACCCACTGCTACTGTGAAAAATCTGGCAGTTTATAAATTTTCGCGTGTTTCTGTTGTGCTTGTGTGTTTTTGGACCACGATTTCAAAAACAATATTGCGTTTGCCGCCCCATTTTGGATCCCCCGCCCGCACCGCATGGCATGGCGATGGCGACTCGCGAGTCCGGCTGCCCAGGACGGGGGGGAGGCGGGACCCCCCCTCCAGAAACCACCCCTCCGGTAGGTGCCCTGCGCCCTTAGTCAAGCAGGCATTTTTCCGCCTGCTTTTTTGGCCCGGGAATGAGTGGGGGGAGAGTTTAAAAGTTTTTTTTCCTGTGCCGTCCGTGCCGCTTGCTTGCGCTTTAATTGCGGCGGCCGGCGGCGAGACTGGGCTTTTTGCTGGCTGCGAGCCTGCGGCGAGTCCCACCAGAGCAGCCCAGGATGGGGGATGAGGGGGGAGGCCGGGGACCTCCAGAAACAACCCCTCTGGTAGGTGCCCTGAGGCACGGCAGGCATTTTCCCGCCTGCTTTTTGGCCGGGAACCGGTTTTTTTTAACTTTTAAAAACTTTTTTTCTGTGCCGCGTGTGGCATCGCGCGATCTCGCGATGCAAGGAACGAGCACGACAAATCAGACCAAAATTGTTCGTTCGTCGGTTCGAGCTCAAAGTCTGGGGGAGTAATTCCCGTTACCGTTTCCGTAGAGTAATGGAACCGAGTAACGGAAACGGAAACGGAAATACCGCTAAGTCGTGCCCATCTCTAGTCAATACACACCTATTCCCAAAGAGGCATGCAAGAAGCAGCAGTACATTCTTTGCTGAAGTGATGGTTTGTACTGCAACTCCTCTCATGCAAGATGGTAGCTTCAATCAGCCATAGTGCTGGGGGGGGGGCTTCTTTGTCTAGCCTCCCAGTTGGTGTCACATGTGTGCAGCCTACAGGGATGCTTGCAGAGGCAGTAGGTTAGAAAAGGTTTTGCAACATGGTGAGAGCCTTCTTTTTCGATCCAGCCATCTTCCTCCCCCTCCCTAATAAGAGAATGAGATTAGCTGGTTGCATAAGGGCCAGATGGGAATTTTTGGCTTCCACTCAGATTGGACCAGAGTGGCAGTGTGTTTCCACCCATCCCATTCTCTTTAAGGCTAAGGGGAGGTTTATAACCAGTCACAATTGGTGGGTAGTGCAAGCGGTAAATTTAAGTCAGGTGAAAGTTATTGAATAATATACCCTTATTGAGCCGGTAGCCCTCAACATGAAATAATAAATGGATTAGTAAACTAGGAACATTAGGTATTAGGTATAAACAGGTTCAAAGATTAGGAATGAGGGCTGCTCAGACTGCAGGTTTTGGGAGGGCGCTGAACAGGTGGGCAGTGCCCTTCTAATAATATTAGGAATCATTAACTGATCTGTTTACACTACATTCAGGCCCCCTTGTTTTAGGGACTTTTAACAGTTGAATTAAGTGAATTCATATCAAGAAATTGTGGCCCAGTTTTAATCCCACAAATGTGTCTCACCTCTTTATTTCCAGGTTGGGCGGACAAAGGCTCTGTGTTCCCGATTTCTTCTCAATATGTGTATCAACAAATTGAAATTAATTATGTTGTACCATTAAGTTTCCAGTTTAATAAGCTAGGTTTACTTTGTGTGTATAGTAATATTATTATTAAATTATTTTACCCTAAACGTCTATCTCTTCCCTCATGTGAAATAAGAGAAAAGCAGTAATTAGAGTAGGTTCAAATATATCCTCAAAGGATATTAAATATGCAAGAATTCATCCATGGAAATTAGACTGCAAGAGGTTACATCATGTATTGGCTTATTTTGCAACATATCAAATTAGCTTTCATGAATAAATATATCTAATAATGTTTAGCTCTATAATTTTACAGCACCCTATTAAAATTATTCTCTGAATCAGCCAAGCTGTGTATTTGATCTCTTCTGATTATCAGCCTCTGAGCACACAAGAATTAAATGCTCAGTTTGTACTGATTTTGACAAACACCATTCAGGGGAGTATGAACTTTAATCCCCTTTTACAGACCCTTTCAGTAAACATGTAGAAAGGAACTTTTAAATTGACTTGGTGAAATAACAGAACTTGGCACCTGACTGCACAAAATAAAGAAGCCAGTGCCTAGGTGTTTCTTAGCTGGATCTTTCTATGATTAGAAGTAGAGATGGGCACGAAACGAACAATTTTTTGTTTCTGTTTTCATTTTTTCATTTCCTTATGTAATGAAACGACAAATGAATTTTGTCTCTAAAATGAAACAAAACGAACAGAAACACCGGAATTTTTGTCGTGTGTTTCGTTTCCGTTACTGCAATATGAGTGAATTGCTTAAAATCCTAAAAAAATCACACAAAAAATTGAAATAAATGGTAATGAAATGGTAACAAAACAAATGAAAACGAAAATGAATTTTTTTGCAAAAATTCACAAAAAATGGAAATGAACCGAAACAGAACCTCCAAACGACAAACAGCAAACGAAATGCCATTTTTCTGATTCGTGCCCATCTCTAATTAGAAGAGTGCTCAGTTGACTGAGACTGAAATGTTTACTTATTGTGGGTCTTATGTTAGCCCCATTCAGGAATAAATTAAACTGGAAATACTCTACATGCAAGTTGAAGTATGCCATCCTATTCCTATGCCATTCCTATTCCAGTCTATTTCAGTCTTCAGCTGTGTTGAATGCAAGGGGCAGAAACTGTTCTTGTCTTCATGAGGAATTTGAAGCTGGACCCACTTGAAAGATCTGGCAACTGATAAATAAGGTAGAAAAAGAAGTTCAGACATTACTTTGACTTAGCTATCTCTCAGGAGATGCTACGCTCATGTACTGTTTAGCTTTGCTATGCCATACGAAACACACTCTGTGCATGCTAAAACTACACTAATGTGTAAGTACTAAATAGTTGAGTTAGCTTTCTTATTTTCTTGGAACTCCCTGGCAGCACAGTTCAGTCTCTTTAGACTGGATTTTCGGGAGGTTACTGGGATAGGAAAGTGCCACCAGCTATCACCATATTTGATTATCCTGGCCTCACCCACTCTAGGAATAGCAGGGTAGTACCCTGAGTCCTTGGAAGAGAACTACCTGGCAGTAACATCTGTCACTAACCAGAAATATCTTGGAAATATAAATGATTTTCTGTACTAAGGATCTTGTTATGCCTTTGTTTTGAACAAACCTCTATGTGCTACACCAGTGATGGCGAACCTTTTAGAGACTGAATGCCCAAACTGTGATTCAAAACACTAATTTTTTGCAAAGTGCCAACACAACAATTTAACCTGAATACAGGTGGCTGTGACAGGGCGATGTCGGGTGCCCACAGAAAGGTCTCAGAGTGCCATCTATGGCACCCGTGCCATAGGTTTGCCAACACTGTGCTACACCAAAGCATGAAGTTGTTTCGCAGCACTGTGGTTTATGTATTCAACACATGTGCTCACACTTTTGAAAATGACAAAATTGATCCATAATAAACTTTCCACTTATTAAGCACTAAATTCCTGTGCTGTGTGATATTTGTAATAGTTGTTGATATTTGGCTATGTTCAGGAGAAATGGCATAGCATTCATCTTCTCCTCTCTTTCTCTGCACCCATACCAGTGAGGTGGAACAGCAACTTGCTTCCTTTTTGTGTCCCTTAGAATATTCATTAAAGGGTGACTTTTCAATTGTTTTGTCCTCTTCTCCTACCCTTTGGTAGCCTATCAGAGTGAGGAGTATGCAAAAATGATCCTTGTAACCACTTGCACTTTCAACCTGCTAATTGCAATATTGTAATTAACTGCTGAGGGAGGCAATTGCCTTCATATATCAAAGTCTTTGACAGGCAAAGTACAATTTCCAGCTGGGAAATGGTTAGGGTTTTTTTTAATGTTGCCTTCTGACAGACATGAAAACTTTTTTCCGATTAAGTATGCATCGCAAGAACAATGAGATGTCATTTTTTTTTAGTTTTGTCAAATTTACATACCAAAAAGGGCATGTTGTCAAAAGGGGATTGGACAATTTACATACAAACCATGATGGAGATGTGTAATCTCTAGGCTTTAAACCAGGGTACTTCAAGGGCCAGATGCAGGGGGAGTGGTATCAGGAAAGGGCATCCCAAACGCATCTGCCGCTGTGAGATACAGGAAGCTGGACTACTGATACAGGGTGTATTACTTACAGGTGTTTGTCATTGTTCACCCTCTGAGAAGGGTTGTGAGGGATCATCGTTCCATGCTGAAGGTGAGAGACCTGTACAAAATAATTATAAAACAACAATTCCCAAGATCCTTGAAGGGACTTAAAATAGCTAAAACAATAGCTGACATCTCGATAGGCCAAAGATATCTGTCTGGACCTTCAAAGTGCCTCTGAGCAATGGAGTTTAGAGTGTCCAACAGAGTGAGGCTTGGCTGATCGCCCTCTCTTACATATGGAAAAACAGAGAAGTAAGGTTATAAACATTGATAGAAAAATCCCAGGAAGTTGTAATACAAATTTAATAACGATCATCAGCATCGTTTCAGAACTGCAGAAGTGAAAGGTACCCTATGGATGACCAAGTTCGTCATTTGTCAAGGAGGCACAGTGGGGAATAAAATTCACAGACATATACTTTTGTTATTGTTAAATGCTATCAAGTTACTTATAAACTATGCAACCATAACCATGAGTAATCTCCGAAATGCCATGTCCTCAACAGTGCTGCTCACATATTGCAAAATTAAGGCAACTCCTTTCTTGTGTATCTTGGGAAGTCTCTCCAGGGAGGGGATAGCCTCTTCAGGATATAAGCAGTGGTAGGTCAATGTGTTGGCCTTTTCCAAGTGTTTAAGCATCTATCTAGAGATGGGCATGAAACAAAAAACCTTTTTTTATTTTTCATTTTGTTACAGAACGAAACAAAAAAACGAAATGCCCTTTTAAAAAAATGAAATGAAATGAAACCAAAATTTTCATTTTGTTCCATTTAGTTTATTATTTATTTTGACAAGCTCTGATCTCAGTGCTTGTCAAAACAAGTAATAAAAATAAGTGCTACACTTTAAAAAAAAGTGCCAACCTGGCCTGTGGGTCAGCTGGTCGGCGCTAGAGGGCAGAAGGCCTGTTCATCCCTGCCTTTGAATTCAAAAAGAGCCCTACCTCTCTGCTCTGTGCTCTTTTCCTCTCTTGAGATTAGAGATGGGCACGACTTAGCGGTATTCCCGTTTCCGTTTCCGTTACTCGGTTCCGTTACTCTACGGAAACGGTAATGGGAATTACTCCGCCAGACTTCGAGCTCGAACCGACGAACAAACAATTTTGGTCTGATTTGTCGTGCTCATTCCTTGCATCGCGCGATCGCGCGATGCCACGCAGCACAGAAAAAAAGTTTTTTAAAGTTACAAAAACCCGGTTCCCGGCCGAAAAACAGGCGGAAAAATGCCTGCCGTGCCTCAGGGCACCTACCAGAGGGGTTGTTTCTGGAGGTCCCCGGCCTCCCCCCCATCCCCCGTCCTGGGCTGCTCTGGTGGGACTCGCGCCACTCGCCGCAGGCTCGCAGCCAGCCAGCAAAAAGCCCAGTCTCGCCGGCCGCTGGCCGCCGCAATTAAAACGCGAGCAAGCGGCACGGACGGCACAGGAAAAAACTTTTAAACTCTCCCCCCCACCCATTCCCGGGCCAAAAAAGCAGGCGGAAAAATGCCTGCTTGACTAAGGGCGCAGGGCACCTACCGGAGGGGGGGTTTCTGGAGGGGGGGTCCCGCCTCCCCCCCGTCCTGGGCAGCCGGACTCGCGAGTCACCATCGCCATGCCATGCGGTGCGGGCGGGGGATCCAAAATGGGGCGGCGAACGCAATATTGTTTTTGAAATCGTGGTCCAAAAACACACAAGCACAACAGAAACACACGAAAATTTATAAACTGCCAGATTTTTCACAGTAGCAGTGGGTTTTTTCTTGCAACAAAATGTCTCTCCTCTCCTCCTCTGTCCTCCATTGATTTTATTTTATTTTATTTTATTTAAACCTGCGCAATGATGGGCTGGCCGAGTGGCCAGCCATGTGGGAGTGGACGACCATGCACATTTTTGGAGCCATCCCACCAATCGCATGGCCACTTGGCCATGGAGACTTCTGGGATGTGCCAAAAAGCCCCCTTAAAACCTGCCCTAGCCCCCCTAACCCTAACCCTAACCCTTGACTCCGTACCCATACGTCACAGACTGTCTTCTTAGTGGGTCAGAGAGGCACCCAGAGGTGCAACCCACTAGCCCACCGTAACCTTACCCGTCACTAGCCTAACCCTAGCCCTTGCACTAACCCACCTTAAAGCCAGATCTACTTGCTTGCATTGCACTACACGCAGCAAGTAAAATTCCCTTCTGTGTGAGACATGGTGGTGCGAGAGCCTTAGTTAGGCATCTCACTATGGCTCTGGGTTCAGTGCCATCCACTAGTCTTCACAGTCACTGTCTGCACATTATGTTATGCAATATCCATATGGCTATTGCATAGCATTTTGCAGCAGCAGCAGGTGAGGAGGGGAGACCCCCATGTTGAGGGGTCTCTTGGAGTCTGCTTCCCCTTCCTAGTGGGTGAGGATAGGAGGCACCCATGGGTGCCTCCAGGAGCCCACTTTCCCTTATAGCGGGCCAGAGGAGGCACCCACCCCAGAGAGGTGCCTCCAGGAGCCCGCTCCCCCCAAAAAAACACCAGTACTAACAACAACGAAAAAACAAAAAACAAACCGACTAATTTTTGCGAATTTTTGCGAAAAACGGAAACGACCCGAAACGGGACCGGCCCAACTAACGACAACTCGAAATTTTTTTTTTCAAGTCGTGCCCATCTCTACTTGAGATTGTTGAGGCTTATAGCTGAAAGCAGTCATGTTTGGTTAGTTATCTATTTGATCTGTTCAATTGTAAGTAATGAAATGTTTTAATATCCCCCTATGTCTCTGAGTGAGTAATTGAGTCAACAAGTGTTAGTGATGACGAGAACAAAATGGTTAAACTAATTTGGGGAATTTGAAGTTATTCCTCTCTGTGAGTTCATGCACCCCTGCTGTGCAGCTCTAACCAGAAATTGAAAACTCTTGAAGAAAATCAAGTTTCGTTCCTTCCTTCCTTCCTTCCTTCCTTCCTTCCTTCCTTCCTTCCTTCCTTCCTTCCAAAAACATATTTTAAAAGTGTCAAAAAGGCAAAACCCTGTCTGAAATTTGTAAGGTTTACTCCCCTCTCTAGAGCCTGTTGTCACTTCAAATGCCATATATTGAATCCCCACTCAGCCATGGAAACTTACTTGGGGTTTTGAACTGTTAAATCCACTTCTTCTATATTTCAATTACTTTGAACACTATAGGTGCATAATCAGAATACATTCCCAAACTCCTGCTTGGCATCACATTTGGTCTTTAAATGTCAGAATAAACATTCATCTGCTTCAGGTTAAGAAGAGATGACTATCAACATTTGGCTTTTTAATGTATTATTCCTTGCTGTGAAGACACCAGCCTATCACGCCCCAATGAAAACTTATCCAATTAAACAACAGTAACAATTAGTTCTAGTCAACATATAAATGGGGACGACATGTCTCACAGATTACATGATGTGTTCCCGTGAATTCAAACAACAGTGTAAGCACACTCAAAAGACTGCAAGCTATGCAACCAGTGAATAAAAAAGTTTTAAAAGGGTTTCTAATCATTTCAACCATCTAGCTTGTGTAAGTGCATCAAGAGATGATAAACAGATCTCTTGTAAATGTAAATGGTGTGGATATGTGCAAAAATATTTTGAAGGAAATTGTTGCAGAGCGGCACAGGTGTCTCAATTAATAAACATTCAAACACTCCGCAAGAGCTTTAACTGCACATGTTATTGTTTTATGATGAAATAATTAGTTTGAACAACTTTGTACACCTGGTCCCTCATTACTTTGAATAGATGCTGGTTTATTTTTCATTACCCATTACTGAAGTACTGAAGTACTAGGATTTATATGGAAACCATTAAAAATGAGGGATTTGAGATTTCCCCAGAAATTACATAGCAAGGTTTAGAAACCAAAAGCATTATTTTTGTTTAGCTCTGCTTTTTTGCATTTATTAATAGTTTTCAAGCAAAACAATTATAATGCAAAAAGGAGAAAAAATGGAACAATTTGAGTCTTCTCAAACAGAATTTGCATCCCATAATAACAATATATATATCATTGATCAACAACTATTTCAATTACACATAAATTAAACAGGAAACTTATTTTGATTTATAACATTGATATAGAAATTTGTAGAAATCATGCCATCTTTTGTCGAAAACTTTGTAACGTCCATTTGGTTTCAGTAATGCTGAGTTATTTAGGAAAAACAAAAGGCCATTTCCACAAAATAGCATTTAAATTAGAATTTAATTTCTACCTGTCTTTCTTTCCCCTTTCTGAAGCAGATATGTGAACATGCCATGTACACAAAATATATTTGAAGTGGGTGCAAACTAGAGAGTCCATAAAAATGTTTCAAGATCTGTTTTTCATGTAGACCACCCAGAGTTCCATATTGGAAATGGGGCGTTATAGAAATGAGACAAATAAATAAATAAATAAGATGGGAGCAAAGCTACATTATAACTCCATTTGCCATCTATATCTATCTATCTATCTATCTATCTATCTATCTATCTATCTATCTATCTATCTATCTATCTATCTATCTATCTATCTATCTATGTGTCATTGGCTGCCTTTAGTTCAGGTGGTTGGCAGCTGTTGAACCAGGACGACCTTCTCATCATTGGCTGGACAGAGCTGAGTTGTTTTGAAAACACCACAACTTTGGGGCTCGGGAGTCATATGATTATGGTTGTAGAGGAGGAGAAGGTAGTGGTTCCTGGCTCCAAGCCAAGACTCCACAGTACATCAGGCCCCTTTGCCCTCAGAAATTGGGAAGTCCATATTTTAAAAATTAATAACACTGTGGCTTTGGTTTCAACCCAATACCTGTACCTTGCCTCTTCATTCCAGGATGTCAGAGCAAATGCTGTTTTTTTCAACAAGTCCATGGAATGGAAAGAAATGCAAGATAGAAAGATTGTAAATAAATAAATAAATTAAAAGTAATGTTGGTGTATGAAATAGATTCAAAGCTTTGGCATCTATTTCCAGGTAGTGCCAGGGCTCAGCAGAGATGTTTTTGTGTGATCTGTGCTAGCTTCTTATATAAGCCTTACACCCTCTGTCTCCATGATATAATTATCTACCCTAAGATATCACAGGAACTCATCATGTACTCAGTTTCCTCTCAGTAAATCTAAGGAATCTGAGTGCTGCTATGGTGGCAGCTCCATGTACTTCAGATGGATCTTGAGGGCTTGTTAAAAGACTTTTGAGGAGATTATTGAGGCTTTTTGAAGAGATCACATGAATATTTCATTTCAATTGAGCTTTCTTCAGTGCAAGTGTACTTTGGAGTATGCCAGAATGCAACAGTTTAAAAAAAATCTTTTCCAACTCGAGGTACTTTTGAAAATCATACAATATCGTCCTTTTCAATGGAACATCTGAGAATGAATGCCCTTAACAAGTAACTGATCATTCAGTCCCTACCTTTGTGCAGACTTCACAACAATTGAGAGGGCTCGAGCTTTTAGAGGGAACAAATACATATTTTTGCCTTTCTGTCATGACAGAAAGTTGGGGAAGTACAAATAACTATTGCATCCACTGATTTCCTCCTTTACTCAAGTGGTGGAGCTAAATTTCTTGCCAGAAAATCTTTTTAAGTCTTTTCTTTAAGTGTTAAAGGATAAGGGTATAATATAGAGTTTGGAATGGGGGTGGAGGGGAGAAATGGAAAAAAATAGTGATATTAATGAATATTTCTGATTCATTAACTATTCATCCCTTAATATCCATTAGAACTGGAGGCCCCCAAGGGACAAATATCTGCTTGCTTTTCTCTGTTTCTTTTTTTCTTTGTTTTAGTCCATGGCTGTCTAATAACACACACACACACACACACACACACACACACACACACACACACACACACACACACACACACACAGCCATATCCTAGCTTTCTGCCTGAGCTACCGGCCTTGTCTCCACAGGTTTTGTTGCTGTGAATGTGAGGCCACTGATTGCCAGGGCCTCCATATTGCCACAGCCTCCACCATTGTAGCATCACCTTTGCAGCCTGCAACCAGGATTGTGAAGGAAACCATGGCCCAGCCCATGATAGAGGCTCTGTCTCAGGATATAAGTGAGGCAGAAATGGAGATAGAGGCAACAAAATTCGGGATGGGGGTGTGAAAAGGGATGTGGGGCATGATGGCAGGCAGGGGTGGAGGTGGGGGTGATTGGAAGCTGTGGTACATAATATACATCACGTCCCACTCCATGTCACAGGCCAGGAGGAGAAAGCAGAAACAAGAGTAGGTTGGGGGCAGGCTGGGTGGGTGGGTGGTTGGAGATGGGAGGCTGTGGTGGGCAATGAGGGCATGATGGTGGCCATAGCCCAACATGTGTCACAGGCCAGGAGGAGTGAGTGAGAATGGAAGAGGGGGTAGAGTAGGGTGCTCATTTTAAAAAACAAAGCCCTGATGAACTGAGTCATGTGGTTCATCATTTGCTGGAGACAAAATTCGTGGTTTGTCATGGATCAGAATAACCTGCCATTTTGGTGCTTATACCCCATATCATATAAATAGATTAAAAATTGGATGGGAAAAATAAAGCATGAAAGAGGTATGAGATTGAGGGAACATCACATAGAAAGAAGGACCAGGGAAAGGAGAAATAAAGAAGGAGAGGGTAGAAAAATGACAAAATCTGAAGAGATCATTGGAAAAAAAAGATTGAAATTAGAAACCATTAAAAAAAGAGAAAAAGGGAATTGTAAGTGAAATATATACATTACTAATGACAGTTGGCCAGGATACACATGGGCTGCAAGGTGAATGGGAATGTATAGCTAATAAAATAATAGGGGATGATGTGGAACCAAATAATTACAAATATGTCTGTAAGCATTAAAGAAAACTTCTGCAGTGTACTGTGGAGATGGCATTTAACACAAGTGAAAATGAATATATTGAATAAGAATT
Source organism: Phrynocephalus guinanensis (assembly GCA_037367245.1). Classification (NCBI taxonomy): domain Eukaryota; kingdom Metazoa; phylum Chordata; class Lepidosauria; order Squamata; family Agamidae; genus Phrynocephalus; species Phrynocephalus guinanensis. Next base: position 16,947,167 of record CM074746.1, read on the forward strand.
TGCCATCTCTGTGCTGGAGGTGTTCAAAAAAGGGGGGGCATATTTGCATATGTGGTGTTATGTGATATAAGGAGGAAAGAATGGATATGGGTTTTCAAAGAAATTAAGGAAAACTGGAATTGATACTCAAATGTTCCCTTTGATTGCTTTACTGAATACAATTAATGACAGTGAACTGAAGAGAGAATAGAAGGATTTAATTGCTATAATGGTTACAGCACTGAGGTTATTATTTGCAAAGAACTGGGAAAATGATGACCAAATTAATATTGAGGAATGGTACAGAGACATGCAGAATATGGCAATTAATGATAAAGGCATCTGTGAAATAAAAGAAGAGGTTAAAAAAGCAATGACTTTAAAAAAACATATGGAAAGGGAAAGGGTATACACCAGGGGAAGAGTCAATGTATTTCTGGAAAGAAAGCAGGCAGAATGAAATGTAAAAATATTAAATGCTGAACCTAGCCCTGAAGGTGAAGGTGGCATGGATAAAGTAATATGTATAAGAGAAGTGAATTAATGTAAACAATCTAAACCTGTTTTGGCTTTGTTTCTGTTGCTTTTGATAAAATGAAAAAAAAATTAAAATACAATGTTTCTCAGATATTATGTCAGTTATATTAGTATGCTAGGTCTAAAAGGCACTTATCAAACTCCCCATTAATTGTAATTTGATGGGTGGCTTGAGCATTTTAAGCAGAACCTTAAGACCATGTTAACGAGGTAGCCTTTAACATCAATGAGGTTTGGGGTTGCAGCCATTCTTAGATACCACTAGATTTAATGAGGTATTTACCATTTGAGCTGTTGTACAAAATAAAAAGTGCAAATGTCATTTCTGTTGAGAGTGTTGACCTTTGTCCCCTAAATAAAATGTCAATAGTTAAGGAAATGTGTGTAGTACTCTGGAAAGTTAAGTATTTGTGATTTTATAAAGGAGTATAGCTTCAGGGTTTTTTTAAAAAAAGAAATATTAATTATCTGCAGTTCCACTTAAAATGGATTCTCAAATAAAGTTATTATGGTTAGTGCAGACTTTGGGATCTAATCTTAGTGTGTTAAAGCCACTCCAGCTTCTGTTAAAAAGATCTGTAGAAGATCTTCTTCCTAACATTTGCCCAAAAGTGTGGGGTTTGCTCTTCTAATCTTAAAAAAGCCTTTCTCTCATCTTCTCCATAACTGATATCATACCTAGTTGCTGTTCGATAGTATAATTCTTAACATATTGAGTAGGGTGATACGCAATATCCAATCGAACATGCTCATTTCCATGCCAAAGAGGTGGCTCTCTACACCCACTGTTGTTGCCCAGGACTCAGTGATTGGCATTTGTCTGCAGCAAAGCATATTGGTGAGTTGTGCTTTTGTAGGTGCTGAACAATATCTGGAATTCACATTCAGCACCATGGATAACTCCTGTACAATTTGTCATAATAGCATATGAAGAACCATGCTGGATCAGGCCAGGGGCCCAACTAGTCCAGTTTCCTGTATCTCACAGGGGCCCTGCCAAATGCCTCTGACAGCTCACAAGACTAGATATCTGTCTCCTGATACCACTCCCCTGTATTTGGCCTTTGAAGTACCCGGGTATTTTTTAAGCCTGGAGGTTATACATCTCCATCATGGTTTGCAAACTGTGATGGACTTTTCTTCCAGGAATCTGTCCAATCCCCTTTCAAAGGCATCCAGGACAGATGCCACCACCAAAAACACTGCGGCAGGGAGTTTCACAGAGTTCTCAAATATTCTCCCTAGTCCCAACCCAACCCAACATCTGCATAACACGGATATTCTTTTATCGCGGGTCGGGTGCTAACACCCATGAAAAATGGGGGATTATTGTATTATAACCTCTGTGATTTTAGTTGTACTTATTTTTTAATCATTTACAAAATGCTTGCACTGAGAGAGACATGACAAAAGAAAGAGATATAGTAGCAAAAAAAGGGCTAATATACAGCCTTGTAGTACATTTGTTAAACTGCAATACTGCTGCCAAAACTTTACTCATGACTGGAGTTAAATCCCGAGTAGCTGTCTTGAGGTTCAAGGTTAGTAAACTGAGTGCCCAGTTTGCTGGGTGGGGTTGGGTGGGGAGCAGCCAATGTGTAGCCTACTAGACATGGGCACGACTCAGCGAAATTGTCGTTTCTGTTTTCGGTTATCGTTTCCGTTACGTAATGGAAACGGTAACGATAATTATGCTGTCAGAACTCAAACTTGAACCGAAAAAAGAAAATTTGGTCGGGTTTTTCATTTCCGTTTGTGGCATCGCGGCGATCGCGCAATGCGAAGCACAGAAAAAGTTTTTAAAAGTTTTTTTTAAAAAAAACCAGACTCCCGTCCAAAAAAGCAGGCGAAAATATGCCTGCCTGAGGCTTTACCACCTAACAGAGAGGTGGTTTCTGGGGGGTCCCCGGCCTTTCCCCTCCTCTTCTCCTGTCCTGGGCTGCTTGCACCAAGCTGGGGGGGGGTCACCCTCATCGTCTGTCTCGCTGCATGCCATGTGGTGGGGGGGGATCCAAAATGGCGACTGCAATTTTTCTTTTGAAATTGTGGTAAAAAACACACACCAAATAACCACAGAAACATGTAAAATTAATTTATTTTAAATGCCTGAATTTTTATAGTAGCAGCAGTGGGTTTTTTATAGCAATAAAACGTCGTATTGATTTTATTTTATTTTATTTTATTTTTTATTTTTTTAGACCTGCCCATTTGGGCTGGGCATGGGATGGGACCATGCAAATTTTTTGAACCATTCCACCAATGGCATCACCAGGTTTTTGACTGACACTTCTGGATGTCTCCGAGGGCATAAAAAGCCGAGGCACCTTCCAGAAATCACAGTCGGGTGTATGGATGTGGTTGAGGGAGGAGGGCTGGCTGCTGGTGCTGGTGTGATCCGATCAAGACTGAGGAGGGAGGCGGGAGGCTTTACGATTTAAGTTAGGCAGGGAGGGAGGGAATTGAATTTAGAAAATAATTTCTTTGATTCCCTGCAGCTTTGTCTGCTGAAGGGAATAGCAGTTTATTCTTTATTTCTTCTCTGGCATTTTGAGGATTTTTTTTCTGATATTGGATAAAGGGGGAGGTTCGACTGGGTGTGGGAGGTGTGGATTTATTTTAAAAAAAATATTATATACTACCATTTATTTTCTATTTTCCCAACTTCAATTTGCTTGCACACACACACATTTTGGGTGCAAGCCAAGAACAGAACCTCTATCCTAAGTGATATCCTAACTGCCCACTCACCCGTCCGCCCGTGCCGCCACCCACCTGCGGCCCGCGCTGCCGCCTGCCCACTCGGCCACCCGCGGCCACCGCCCGCCCATGGCCCCCCGCCACCGCCGCCCGCCTGCACCTCCCCCGCCGCCCGCCCCCCGCCCTGCCTGCCGCCTAGGGTGCAAAAACACCTAGCGCCGGTCCTGATTGCGGGACGCCCCTATGGTCTGGGAAGTCAAATCACGCTAAATCGCGGTGGAAATGACAAACAACAAATGACAAACGGAAACAACAAATTTTTGAAAAATTTCGGGACAAACAGAAACGACCCAAAACGGACCCGTTCCAACAAACGAAAACTCGAAACATCATTTTTTTCTGGTCGTGCCCATGTCTATAGCCTACATACAGTAATTTAATTGTAAACCACCCAGAGAAAGCTTTAAGAACAATGGGGTGGTATCTAAGCAGGATGTTTTACTCTTTGCTTTTGATGTGTGAATCTGCACATGTCATTCTCCATAGTTTCCACAAGTTTCCATGTTGAGCATTTGTTTGTGATATTAAACAGAGAGCACAGTCACGCAAGTAATGCTAACTATGGTGATGTTCATCAATTAATCATGTGGCTTCTAGTCAATTAGTTTAGCAATTAATCATGTACATTTGAATAAATGTAGAGATGAGTAAAATAGTAGCTCTCAGGCAAAGGGGGTATTTCATGAGCTTTGTTGAGAATAGGAGTTATTTCTGTATGAGAAAGGGGGATGATGACTCACTAAATACATTACTTACGATGTTCTTTATCTCTAATTCTGAAACAAGTAATTAAGGCATCATTTTTGAATCTAAGTTGCTATTGGGGGGGAAAGATTGATTGAGTGATTTGAATCAAATATTGCAGCCTTATTGTGGATCAGTGCTGGATCTAAAATTAAGCAGGAGGCTTAATCCTGATTATGTTTAAAAGCCTCTCATCTTACATGCAGTCTATTTTATCTCACCCTTTAATAATCCTTCCATTCACATGAGAGCTCATCTGGAAGTTAAGTCATGGCAACTGGACTTATTTTCTTGAGAGATGGAAATGTTTCACTATTCATCCAAGCTGACTTGTCAGTCTGAGGTAATTTAGTGGTGAGTCCTCCATTTTAGTGGTGAGTCCTCCATAGGTGAATTATAAAATGGAGGCCTTGCCACTATCATTCCTCAGACTGATGAAGCTACTTGGATGAGTACCAAAATGTTTTGATCTCTCAAGAAAAGAAGTCCAGTTGCCATGGCTCGACTTCCAAATAAACTCATCTGGATGACTGAGAATCTTCACAGACACATTGAGAGCTATTTCTTCTCCTTTGAGAGGGATCCAGACAGAAGTTCAGATTGCCCCAATTTCTCCCCCTTTCAATTATTGACACCCCTCCACTGCACTGTCCATGATCTTTTGCTGCAGTTGCCATTCTGAAGCCTGTCATTAAATTGAGTAAGTGCCACATTCTTTCAGTCATCCCTCATAGGGCTTGGTTTCCAGTCCCCTGATCATCCTTCTTGCCATCTTCTTCTTTCTTCCTTCTTGAAGTGTGGTGTCTAGAACTGGACACAGTAGTCTAGATTAAGCCTAACCAGTCCTTTAGTTTTGTCTCTTTTGTTTCTAGAGAAAATTCAGGCTTGACTTGATCTAGAGCTGAGTTGTTCTTTTTGGAATTTCTTTTTTGGCACCACATTTCAAATGAGTATTTCTATCCCTTTCCCCTATTGGCTTTCTTCAATTTAGAACAGTGATGGCAAACCTTTTAGAGACTGAGTGCCCTAACTGCCATTCAAAACCACTAATTTTTCGCAAAGTGCCAATACAGCATTTTAACTTGAATACAGGTGGCTGTGAAAGGGTGATGTTGGGTACCCACAAAAAGGGCTCTGAGTACCACCTTGGGCACCCGTGCCATAGGTTCGCCAGCACTGATTTAGAATATAATTCTGTGCATGATCTTGGCCTTGAATTCCAGTGACACGTTCTTACTCTTGACTTCTTTTCTAATTCCTACATTGCCTCCATTCTAAGTCTCTGTCTTCTGGTTTCTTACCTGCAGTCCTCGTTCAGATTCATGACTGAAATGAGGTGCATAAAACATTTAACTATTTCAGTTTCATCATTCTCAATATTAACGTTATGCATTTCTTCTAGTCCTGATTTTTTTCATTTTGATATTCAGCTGCAGTTCTGCTTTGGCACTTTCCTCTTTCACTTGCATCTGAAGTCATTTCAAATCATTGCTGCTTTGTGCCAATAATATGGCGTCGTGTGCATATCTTAAATTATTGATGTTTCTCCTACCAATTTTCACTCTTCTATCCCCTGAATCTCATCAGGCTTTCCTTGTGATGTCTTCTGCATACAGATTGAGCAGCTAAAGAGATAAAAGACATTGTTCTCTGACCCCTTTTCCTCTAGAAAACTGTTTTGTTCCTTGTTTTTCTGCCCTAACATTAGCTAGTTGTCCACAATATACTTTATGCACCTGAACAATCACACATGTAGGCACACACATTTCATTTTAACACAATCCATGTATTCTCATGGTGATCCTCACAGTAAAAGGCTTTCCGTAGTCTATAAAACATAGACTTGTAAGGTTAGATATTCTGATCCTTGACTAGATCCTTAAAAGCGATATAGAACTCTATTGTTATTTATTGTTATATTTATTGTTATATTTATATCCCACTTATCTTCAATCAGAACTCTAGAGAACTCTATGGACCTCAAGGGATAAAATCAGAAGCCTATGGTTATCGGAGCTGGAATTTACCTCCCAAAAAGAGCTAATTCCAGAATGAAACCAGATAATCATTGACAATTATATCAATAATTGTCAATGATAGTCAATGGTCAATATCAAAATTCATCTATCATGCTGTAAGCTTTTCTTCATTGTTGTAATCATTCTGGGCATCATCAGCTTGTCTCATTTTACAAGCTTTGTTCATCTCATTGCTTCAATATTCCATAGCGACAAAATACTTCGAAGAAGTAAACATAAGAACATAAGAACATAAGAAGAGCCCTGCTGGACCAGGCCAAAGGCCCATCTAGTCCAGCTTCCTGTATCTCACAGTCGCCTCACCAGATGCGTCTAGGAGTGAACAAGACTAGATATCTTTCTCCTGTTAGCACTCCCCTGCATCTGGCCCTTCAAGTACCCTGGTTTTAAGCCTGGAGATTGCATATCTCCCTCATGGTTTGTAACCTGTGATGGACTTTTTCTCCAGGAATCGGTCCAATCCCCTTTTGAAGGCATCCAGGCCAGCTGCCATCACCACATCCTGTGGCAGGGAGTTATATTTTTTACAACACCAACGTTTTTAAAAGCAAGCATATATACAAAAGACAACAACTTTCTTAGCCTCTTCTAAGCACATTAAGAGCACACAAAATATTTCTAAATGACAGGCTCGCTAGAGTCTAAGGAGGTTACTTGTTATTTAATTATTTATTTTAGAGTATTTTTACCCCACCTTTCTCCTTGGAAAAGAACCCATGGTGGCTTACAGTAATGAGGGATAATATACAGTCCAATATAATTAAGACATGTTCAAGTGTTGAGATTAGAACAAGGAATTGAGGGACATCTTACAGCATTAATAGGCAACATTAAAAGCTACAAGTAGTTATAAACACAAAGTCTATGTGAACCTATAGATTCATATGAAATACACATGATAGTCCATCATTCAGGGAAAGCTTGCCTGAAGAGAAAGTTCTTTGCCTGTTTCCAAAAGGACAACCGAGATGAGGCAGTCCTGGCCTCTAGTAGGTGGGAATTCCAGAGTCTGGTGCAACAGTCGGGAAGGCCCTTTCATGGATTCCCATGAGACATACCTGTGAGGGTGGTGGGATGGAGAGAAGGGCCTCTCCTGATGACCTTAACACCTGAATCAGTTCATACTGTGAAAGTCCATCTTTGAGGTAGCTAGGACCCAGGTTGTATAGTGCATTGTAGGTTAAGGTCAGCACCTTCAATTGTGGCCAAAAGTCGATTGGCAGCCATTGGAGCTGTTTTAATAGGGGTGTAAAGTGATATATGTACTCTGCCCCAGCCAGCAGTCTGGCTGCTGCATTTTGGACCCATTGAAGTTTCCTGAGACTTTTCATCGGCAGTCCCACATACGTAGATGCCGATTGTATTGCTGACTTTTGGAAATGGCTTTGTTGCATGATAGCTGCCCTTTGATGTCTCGTTCCCAAAGCACCTTGGAGTTGTGATGATGTGATGGATTTCAATTTTATTTCATTTGTGTCTTTGGGAGATGGTGTTCAGGTCTTGGGCATGGGGAGGGAATGTAAAAAGCAAACAACTATGGTTGTAAAAAGCAAACAACTATGGCCCACCCGTTCCTCTGAGGCCCTCTTGCTCCAGATAGCGATGCCGAGGGAAGCCCGTAAAACATCTACTCGTAACCGGGCTTTCTCGGTGGTTGGTCCGTCCGTTTGGAATGGTTTGCCGGGCGAGTTGCGGCAAGCTCCATCGCTGGCATCCTTTAAGAGAGCCTTAAAAACATGGCTATTTAAGGACGCCTATGGAAACCTCCAGGGGTAATTCTTCTTCTCCCCCCCCCTTTGCCTTTTGTTGCCCGTCTATTTTGGCTTGCCGTCCTGAATAATGCTGTTCTTGGTTTTTATTGTTTTTATCTCTTGTATTTACTATTGTATCGTGCAAACCGCACTGGAAATAGGCTGCGGTATATAAGTTCAAAAATAAATAAGTTCAAAAATTTTATATGGGGGATTAGGTGATAGTCCTGAAATTTCAAACCCTGTAAGCTTCATGCGGGAAAGTACTTCTGTTGTGAAGCAAAAGCTTAATGCTGTTAATTATATAACTGACAGGTCTGAAAGTGGTGCTTTGTTGATATTTTTCTTCATTTGGGTTCTCCAGAAAGTTCCATCCAAAATACATTTCCCTCTCTCTTCCCTCAGGCTTGCCCAGTGAAGTTTCCATTTGGGGAAACTTCTTTTCTGCCACAAAAACCTCCAAATGTTAGATTCGTGCACAGAATTAGCATGCATGAATGATAATTATGGCATTATAATTTCAGCTAGACCCTCGGATGGAGAAATAATAGAGCTTAAAACCACTGGATTTTGTGACAGTCTCCTTAAATGTGTCTAACTAGGTGGTAAATTAGTTAGAACTCATCTAGGCATCAGCTACATAATACAATCAAGAAAATTGTCAGATAAGGCTTAAGGAAAAACGTGAGCAGGAAGAACTGCAGACATAATCTTTATTCTTGATTCATTCACACAATTTGTTTTTATTGGAAGTGGTGGCAATCTCCACGGTGGTCTTTCGGCTTTGTAGAAGTAATAATGCATTGTTTAAGAAGACAAAAAAAAAGAAAGGAAAGCGTAAAGGGACAATTTGCACCCAAAGCTGGTAAATAATCCAAAAGACACATTTTTAGATGAACAATAGCTTCATCACTTTATAGGAAAAGGGGAGTACACGCAATACATGTTCTAATACCTTGCACTCTCAGAAATATGAACAAGCATGTCCTAGATTAGTGGTGGTGAACCTTCAGTACTCCAGATGTTTTGGACCACAACTCCCACAGTCCTTTGTGATTGGGAATCTAGGCTTGGAATTCTGGGAGTTGTTCAAAACATCTGGAATGCTGAAGGTCCGCCATCACTGTCCTAGATCAAATTGAGTCTGTGCTATCTCTGCAGGGACAAATGACAAAACTGACGCTGTCCTACTTTGGGCACATCATGAGAAGGCAGGATTGTCTGAAAAATACAATAATGCTGGGAAAGGTCACAGATGACAGGAAAAGAGCGAGACCTAGAGGAAGCCACAGGCTTAAGTTTGCAAGAGCTGAGCAGGTCAGCAGAGCAGAAGACATTTTGAAGATGACTCATTCATTTGGTTGATGTAAGCTAGAGGCAACTTGTCAGCAGATAGCACCATCATGTTCAACAACAAATCTCACCTTCTAGCACAGGCATCTGCTCCATGAGTGGGCTGAGAAGTGGTCCAAAGAGGGAGGTATTTTTTTCCTACCCATGCCAAAACGGTTACCCTGACTCAGGGTTTAAGGGCAGACAAGATCACTTCTATCCAGTCTAATAGTCTAATATCCAGTGCTATGTCGTTCCTTGTATCTCATTGTAACTTTTTAAAATGGCTACCCTCTTTCTCACAGTGGGATGAAATCTAGGGATGGGCACCATACAAAAAATAACAGATTGTTTCATCATTTTGTTAGCTAATGAAACAAAATGAAACAAGACAAAAAAATGGGGAGGCAGTGTTTGGTTACATATGTAAAAAACACATTTTTCCTCTAGAATGAAATGAATCGTTCTAGAGGAAATGGCAGGGGAGCTTCCTCAAGCTCTTCCCTGAAAGGCCCCCAAATTTGGAAAGATTTTGGGGCTCAGGAACCTGAGGTAAGAAGCTCCAAAGAGGTGCCCCTAGGGGGAAAAAACCTTCTCATTGCATTTGGAAGCTGATTGGCCAGCAACAGCACTTAAAAATTTTTTTCCTAGGGGCACCCCCTTTGGAGTTTCATAACTCAGCCCCCTTATTACCAAATGTTTCCATATTTCAGGGGATTCTCTAAAATTGCTTTCTGGAGTCACCTTTGTTTCTATGGTGCCCCAAAGTAAGTAGTAAGTAGCTTTGAGTGCATATTTTTTTAAAAAAAATATGCAATCAAAATTTATTTGCTTTGGGGCTCCAAAGTAGCAAGGGTACCTTCCCAAAGTGACTTTAGGGAACCCCCTGAAATCTGGAAAGATTTGGGGTAAGGGGACTTAGTTACGAAGCTCTAAAGGGGCTGGGGGTAGTTAATTGAAAAAGTGTGCTAGGAGTGTAGAGGCAATCAGGGAGTTTACTCCATGGTATTAATACCATAGTTGCCTCCATACTCCCAGCACAGGAGCAGCGAGGGGGGGATCTCTCCTTTCCGCATTTCTCCCCTCCTCCTGCCTCCCAGCTGGGCCTTTTTGAGAGGTCAGGGTGTTTGGGGGGAGAAGTGCCCTCCTCCATACCCTGACCTGTCAAAAATCCCCATCCTGGGTGGCAGGGATCACAAGGAAGAAGGGAGGAAGCACCAGTAAATTGAAGCTCTGTTTGAATTTACCTCTGCCTCCTTCCTTCTCCCATGCTCCCCCCTCCCCCCAGGGTGGTTTTCTGCACAGGGGGGCTGTGGGAAGTGGGGGCTGGCCCCACTTCCCACAACACTCCCTGTCTAAAACACCCTCCCAGGGAGGAGGGGTGTGGCAGGGGACAAAGGAGCAGTCAGGCAGAAAATTCACTTCTGCCTGGCTGATCCTTTCCTCCTCCTCCTCCCTGCCTCCCAGCTGGGATCAAGTTGTCAAAATCAGCTGGAAGACAGTGGGAGGAGGCTTTTGAATCCCTCACTGCACCAGATAGAACGCTGGTGCCATGAGGGATTCATTTCTTTTTATTTTGTTTCATAGCTAAAGATGTTTTTGAAAAATTTAATTATTTACAACACAAAACGAAATGCTAGGGACAAAATGGAATGAAACAAAGCATAGTTTTTTAGTTTCATGCCCATCCCTAATGAAATCCAGCAACTATTACCACTAAGGAGGAGGTTGTGTCTGCCAAACTGAAGATAAATAGGCAGAGAGGGTTGTACTACATGACTTTCAATATACAGTGGTCCCCCGCCCATTCACAGTTCATATACTGCAGTCCCGCTATATCGTGGGACCGCAGTATATGAAAAAAGATCCCTTGGGGTAAAGGGGAAAAGGCCTGGGGCATATCTGGGGTAAGGAGGGAGGGCATATCAGAGGCCTCAGAAATGACTTCCGGTTCAAGGGAGAACCTTTTAGGGACTCCAAAAGACCCAGAAAGGCCCTTATAGGCCCACTCTGAGCAGCACCAGGCTGGAGGTAAGTACATGAGCCCCCAGCTAGGCACCCCAGGCCCAACCCAACCTGCATCCGCATATCACGGATTTTCAATTATTGCAGGTCAGATTGGGTCCTTAACCCCCGTGATAGGCGGGGGTCACTGTATATTTATCTAACGGGAGTGCCCATCAGTTTTTATTGTGGAGAAAATAGCCATCAGAGATCATGAAAACATTATTTATTTATTTATTTATTTATTTATTTATTTATTTATTTATTTATTTATTTATTTATTGCCTTTTTATACCGCCCATCTGGGAATGAGGTCACTCTGGGCAGTACTTCAGTACTACCAAAGAGAAAGACCGCACCAACAGAGTGGCTTCCAGTTCCAAGCTCATGGAATTGGACAGTGAGGGTCCAAACTGCGATGGTCAGAAGCTTCTCCCTCTCCAGTTGTCTCAACTGGAGGTGCACTTTCAGCAAGCAATGGCATGGAGAACCGCTTGTACAAAAAGCATTAGATGCCTTCTGCTTATGCAACCCAGACACAGGTTCTTACATATCCAGTCCTAGCCAGATCTTGGTGCAACATTTGCATTTTGTATGCAAAACAAGGCTGACAAGTTTAAAATTAGGAGGTACTGGATAGAGTTTTGTTTGTTTGTTATTTTTGGAAAAACAGTCCCCCCCCTTTGGTGAGTGTTGGGGGGGATGGTTCTTTAAATGACATGGTTCTCAACAGAAGCTCATAGTCTTTCCCAACTGAATTAAAAGAAAGCTGAGATTTATTCACTTCCGTATTAAATTTCTATTTTGCTTCTTACCGCCGTAATCTTGGCATAACGGTACGCATAAGGGATGGTCAATGAATTGGGCCTTATCTATATACAGTGGTACCTCGACTTACGCATTTAATCTGTTCCAAATGCATGCTCTTAAGTTGAACTACTCTTAAGTCGGGGTACCTATCTAAAAAATTGAAAAAATAAGTTAAAAAAAATAAAAAATGGAAAAACATATTGAGTAAATCAAGGAAATTTCATATTCAAAGAGTGTTCTGCTTATATACCATGCCATACCACTTCAAGTAGTCTTCGGGTGGTTTACAGTTTAATTATGCAGGCTACATGTTGCCCCCCCCCCGCAAGCTGGGTACTCAGTTTACCAACCTCGGAAGGATGGAGGGCTGAGTCAACCATGAGCCGGCTACTGGGGATTGAACCCCAGGTCGTGAGCACAGTTTTACCAGCAGTACAGGCACTTAACCACTGTGTCATGAGGCTTTTATGATAAATGAAGCCTTTTTCTACACTGGAGCACCAAATAGAGGAAAGGGACCAAGTAATTCAGATCTCTCCATCCATAGAACTCTCTGTGTGGAGTGAATATCAGAAGCATTCTTCTTTAAAATTACCCCCATTTGACAGAAAGAGAGAGCAAGTCTGGTCAACCAACACTACTCCAATTCACACTGGTGGCCTGGCCTACTGACTCTGAACCATAATCCCTCTGGCAAATCCTTTAGTCATTTTCACAAAGTCTGAATGTTTTTCGAGAGATTCCCACACTCTGGAAATGCTCTCTGTCTCTTTCCAACTGTGTTAGCTGTTTTCTTCTCAGCTTCACTCTCCACATCCCAGCTCCCCTCTGTTCTTTTAGTGAGGAGTGTTGTCACATCTAAATTAACACAGCTGCCAGCAGCTGCCGTAGCCTCACCTGAGAGTGGGAGGGTGAATAGAAGCATATTGGAGATGACATATCACCTTGATTTCGGGCCATAACCAGAGTTACTTGATCGTTAAGTGGGATATTTTCAAGCATTTTCTCTCACTCCTCTTCTTCTTGCTGCAGTTCTCTCCAAGGGTTTATCTGCAGCCCAGACTGAGAAACCTATTCTTCACGGGCCAAATGTTCACTTTTGTGAATGTGTATAAGAAAACACACACACACACACACACACACACACAGAGAGAGAGAGAGAGAGAGAGAGAGAGAGAGAGAGAGAGAGAGAGAGAGAGAGAGAGAGAGAGAGTCCTGTCAAAGAGTATAAAGACAGTCACTTATTTCGCTAAACAGCCGAATAACATGAAAATCTGAAAATCTCATCTTAGATGGTTACTGCACATCCACTCTCGTCCCGGGAGGAACTCTGTTGCGTGTTGATGTCAGTTGCAGTCATGTGGTCTTCTTGCAGTTCTGTCCCTACTTCCGTGTATGCACGGGCATGATTGATGATACCGGCATGACTGTTACCAATAGACATGGGTACGGAGCAGCGAAATTGTCGTTTCCATTTTCGGTTATCATTTACGTTACGTAAAGGAAACGGTAACGATAATTACGCTGATCCAGCTCGAACCCAACCCGAAAAAAAATTGGGTTGGGTTTTTCGTTGTCGTTAATGGCATCGCGGCGATCACGTGATACCAAGCAGCACAGAAAAAAAGTTTTAAAAAGTACCCCCCCGACTCCCGGCCAAAAAAGCAGGCAAAAATATGCCTGCCTGAGGACACCTACCAGAGGGGTGGTTTCTGGGGGAGGGTCCCCTGGCCTTCCCCCCCATCTCCTGTCCTGGGCTGCTTGCACCAGGCTGGGGGGGGGTCATCCTCGTCATCTGTCTCGCTGCATGCCATGCGGTGGGGGGGGGATCCAAAATGGCAACCACAATTTTTCTTTTGATATTGTGGTCAAAACACACACCAAATCACCACAGAAACATGTGAAGTTTATTTATTTTAAATGCCTGAATTTTAATAGTAGCAGCAGTGGGTTTTTTTATAGCAATAAAACGTCGTTTGATTTTATTTTATTTTATTTTATTTTATTTTTTATTTTTTTAGACCTGCCCATTTCGGCTGGGCATGGGATGGGACCATGCAATTTGTTTGAACCATTCCACGAATGGCATTGCCAGGTTTTTGACAGACACTTCTGGATGTCTCGGAGGGCATAAAAAGCCGAGGCACCTTCCAGAAATCGCAGTTGGGTGTATGGATGTGGTTGAGGGAGGAGGGCTGGCTGCTGGTGCTGGTGTGATCCGATCGAGATTGAGGAGGGAGGCTGGAGGCTTTAGGATTTATGTTAGGCAGGCAGGGAGGGAATTGAATTTAGAAAATAATTTCTTTGATTCCCTGCAGCTTTGTCTGCTGAAGGGAATAGCAGTTTATTCTTTATTTCTTCTCTGGCAGTTTGTGAGGTTTTTTTTCTGATATTGGATAAATTGGGAGGTTCAACTGGGAGTGGGAGGTGTGGATTTATTTTAAAAATATATTATATACTACCATTTATTTTCAATTTTCCCAACTTCAATTTGCTTGCACACACACACATTTGGGGTGCAAGCCAAGAACAGAACCTCTATCCTAAGTGATATCATAACTGCCCACTTGCCCGTCTGCCCGCACCGCCACCCGCCTGCGGCCCGCACCGCCATCCGCCCACTCACCCGCCTGCGGCTGCCGCCCACCCACTCGCCCACCTGTGCCTCCCCCCTGCTGCTGTCGCCGCCCGCCCATGGCACCCTGCCACCACCGCCCGCCCACACCTCCCCACCACCACCCGCCCCCCTGCCCCGCCCGCTGCCTAGGCCGCAAAAACACCTAGTGCCGGCCCTGATTGCAGGACGCCCCTATGCTCTGGGGGAAGTCAAATCGTGCTAAATCGCGGTGGAAACAACAAATGACAAATGAAATGATGAAACGACAATTTTTTAAAAAAATTCGCAACAAACGGAAACGACCCGAATCGGACCCGTTCCGACAAATGAAAACTTGAAACATCATTTTTTTCTGGTCGTGCCCATGTCTAGTTACCACACATCCTCGTTCCGTGATGAGATGGGAAATTCCATGCCTTTGTTCTCCATTTTTTTCCCCGGTCCGACCTTCTGTTTTTTGATGTTTCAATTCTCCGAAGCCTTGCCTTCAGTGCGTTGCGGAGCTAAGTTTGAGGCAATTATCTTTTAATCTCTCTGCACTGCATTGCTGACTCCATAGGGAATGTACTGGCAAATGGCACTTCACACTCCTGCCACTAGATGGAGAATGGCATGTTGCAGGAGGAGACTGACCTCATGGGCTCTTGAATCAGAATGAGAAGCGAGATGAGGAGATTCCCAAAGCCAGGGAGAGGAATCTCTCATCCTGCTTAGATCGCAGTTCAGGGGGGCGTGGTTGGGACGAACTCCCTTCATCCTGCAATGGACATGCGGTTAGATTTCTTTGTACCGGTCCCCAGCGGGGCCATGAACAGCAATGAGATGAATGTGAAGTATCAGCCTTAGTTGGTCTCGCTTGAATATAGCTAACCCATTTGGGTTCAGATGTCTTTGGAACTGACTGGATTTTTCTCACATTCTTTCCATAAAGCTTACCTTGTGATTATACATAAATACAAACACTTTTTTTAAATGAAGAGAAATCAAATGAGAAATACTGACAGGAGACCAATGTTACTGAGAGGTTATTTTGAACCGCTATTTTTCAATGTAGTGAAATAGTCCTAGGTGCAGGCAGATACAATAGTAACTGACAAAGCTATTAAGAGGTATTAGCCAAATCCTGTTCTAGAGATGGGCACGACTAGGGAAAATGACGTTTTCAAGTTGTCGTGTGTCGGAGGCAGTCCGTTTCGGCTCGTTTCCGTTTTTCGCGAAATTTCGCAAAAATTAGTCGGTTCATTTTTTTGTTTTTTCGTTGTCGTTAGTACTGGTTTGGGGGGGTAGCGGGCTCCTGGAGGGAGCTGCAGGAGTCAGCCAGAGCCACAAGTGACGGACTGGCAGACTCTTTGCACCCGCTGTGTCTCACGTACTTGCATGTAGTGCAATGCAAGTAGATCTGGCTTAGGGTTAAGACGGGTTAGCGCAAGGGCTAGGGTTAGGCTAGTTACGGGTGAGGTTAGGGTGAGTATTGGGGTGCACCTCTGAGTGCCTCTCTGACCCACTTAGAAGGACAGTGTACTGGCGTATGGGTTAGGCTTAGGGTTCGGGTTTGGGCTACGATTACTGGGCTATTTATGCCCGATTGGCACATCCCAGAAGTCTCTGTGGTCAACCTGGCCAAGTGGCCATGCGATTGGTGGAAAATTTGCATGGTCTACTCCCATGGGCGAGCCCATCATTGCAAATGTGCAGGTGTAAAAATAAAATAAAATAAAATAAAATAAAATCAACGGAGACTTTTTTTGCAAGAAAAACCCACTGCCGCTACTGTAAAAATTCAAGCATTTAAAATAGCTAATTTTCGCATGTTTCTGTGGTGCTTTGGTGGGGTTTTAGGCAACGATTTCAAAAAAAATATTGCGGTCGCTATTTTGGATCCCCCGCACTGCATGGCAAATGGATGCGCCCTCCCAGCCTGGTACCAGCAGCGCAGCAGTAACAATAGCCAAGGAGAGGGGGGCGGGGAACCCCCCCCCCAAATAAAACACCCTTCTGGCCTGGTAGGTGCCCTCAGACAGTTTTCGCCTACTTTTAGGGCCGGGAATCGTTTTTTTTTTAACTTTTAAAAACTTTTTTTCTGTGCCGCTTGGCATTGCGCGATCGCCGTGATGCAAGTAACGAGCACGACAAATCAGACCAAATTGTTTGTTCGTCGGTTCGAGCTCAAATTCTGGTGGAGTAATTCCCGTTACCGTTTCCGTAGAGTAACGGATACGAGTAACGGAAACAGAAACGGGAATACCGCTAAGTCGTGCCCATCTCTATCCTGTTCGTTAGTTATGTAAGAACATAAGAACCCTGCTGGATCAGGCCAAGGGCCCATCTATTCTTGCTTCCTGTATCTCCCAGTGGCCTCACCAGATGCCTTTAAGAACATGTGGGACATCTAGGTACCTGCCCCTAACTAGATACAAGTACTGTGTCTGACACTTGGAGGTACTCTCCATTTAAGTGTCTCCCCCATCATGGCTTGTCACCTGTGATGAAACTTTCGTCCAGAAATTTGCCCATTCCCCAGTTACACTGGCATACGTAGAGTGGTGTAAATTGCTGTGGTAAAGTGCTGCTAGTTAACCATTTCCCACTCCTATCCCTTGTCAGCACTAGATATTTTAGTTGATGGCCAACAAAGGCTGCAAATGGCAACTTGTTAAATGTACAGAAACTTCAGCAGGTCAAAAATGTGGCCACCAGTTTGCTAACCGTGGCTGGTCTTTCTGGGTACAGTTTGAAATGCTGGTTCAACCTATAAAGCCCTAAATAACTTGGGCCAAGCTATCTCATGGACCATGTCTCCCTTTATGAGCCTGCTTGGGTGTTAGGTTAAGGTCATCAGGAGAGGCCTTTCTTTCTGTTCCCACAAAATGTTTGGGGATGACATGGGACAGGGCCTTCTCTGCTGCTGCTCCCAAACTTCCTAACTCCTTCCCACCAGGAGGGAGGCAGAGGTTCCCCTCAGTAACTGGCTGCCTGAGTGAGATGTTACAAGGATTTTTTGTCTTTTTTTGTAGTGTGGTATCCAGCACATTTTAGTATTTGAACACTTATAATTTTTATCTTTAAATGTTTTCTCTTAAGGTTTTAAGCTGCCTTCAGTCCTTTCTAAGTAGAAAGGTGGGGTGACATTTTTATATAAATAAATACAGTGGTACCTTTTATAAAGGAATTAATTCATTCCAAATGAAATTCTATTCAGCAAATTTTCCTTTTTACAAATTTTTCCATAGGAATGCATTGAACATGGATTAATCCCTAATCACAAACGTTTTTCTGTTGTAGGGATTCACCCCATAGGCGATTCTGTTAAGGGATTTCCCCCTATCTCTGGAATTTTTTTTCCTTTAAGTGGATTTTCTGTTAAACAAATTGCTTGTTATATGAGGGTGCACTGTAATAGTACATAAATTTGCAACACAGTATTTCAGTATATGGCATAATAACCTACCAACAGGTATTTGACCATCACCAGGTAACTCACCTCCAATCCTCACTCATATTTCATCTCAAGGCTGTAAAGAAATTCAGAACCACTGCTTAAACATTCCTCGTGTCCTCATCTTGGTGTATGTGAACTACATAAGAACATAAGAAGAGCCTTGCTGGGACAGACCACAGCCCATCCAGTCCAGCATTTTGTCTCACACAGCGGCTCACCATTTGCTTCAGGGTATTCCCAACCAGATGTCTTCACCTGCTTACGATTCCCTGCAAATGGCATTGAGAGATATCCTGCCTATCTCTCCAACCTGGAGGTGGTCCTTAGGCATCCATAATGATAGCCATTGATACTCTTGTTGTCCATGAACTTGTCCAATCCTTTCTTAAAGTTGTCAATTCTGACACCTGTCACCACTTCTTCTGACAGGGAGTTCCACAGACCTGTGATCCTCTGAGTGAAAAAGTGCTTTCTCTTATTGGTTTGAGATCTAGCATCCAAAAGTTTCATGGAGTGCTCCCTAGTTCTAGTGTTGTGTGATAGGGCCATGTATGATTTTATAAACTTCAATCAGGTCCCCTTTTAGGCACTGTCGTCAAGAGAGAAGAGGCCCAGCTCTTGCAGCCTCAGATGGTAAGGAAGGCGTTCCAATCCCCTAATCATTCTGGTTGTCCTCTGCACTTTTTCCATTTCCATAATATCCCTCTGGAGGTATGGTAACCAGAACTGTGCACAATACTCCAGATGGGGCCTCACCATAGATTTATAAAGAAGCAAAATGACACTTGCTGACTTATTTTCTATACCTTTCCTAATGATCCCTAGCATTGAGTTTGCTTTTTTTCCACTGCTGCAGCACATTGGGTTGACATCTTCATTGAGCTGTCCACCAGCACACCAAGGTCTCTTTCCTGGTTTGTTGCAGAGTATTCAGAATGTCTTTCCCAATAAAATATGATATAACTCTACAGATCCCTGTGTAAAACTTTCATGAAGCAATGATAGCTCTGCTGAGGCCGTAGTACTGAGGTGGATCTTCTTTGTCCACTCGCCCAGGCTGGCATGAAAGGAACGCTGGCTATGGGCCAGCTTCAGGGGTGGGAGGCATTAGGAGGCCTGTCAGAGTTTTGTGCTATTTGATCAGCCAGCAGAAGCAATACTTATTGAATAAATAGTTAGCAAGGGAAAGAGTTTTCTTAACCAAACAGCTATATTACAAGCTGTACAAAAATATATCACAGCATCTCAGAACTTATACAAAGTTCAACAGCATAACAGCATTACATTACATTGACAAAATATATGGCAGAGAAACAAAGTGGGTGCCTTACTCACAGAAGGCCCAATGAACAACGATTTACAGAACATTTTTATACATGTGTCTGTGCAATCATAAATGACATTACCTCATAGCTATTGCAACCCCTTGCATCAGTCAGTTCATTCTTAACATCTGTACTCCATTAGAAAAAAATGATACATTGAGTCACTATGACTTTGCACTTTTACAGACTCCATCTTTAAATCAATTAAATACATATCACATATATATAGAACATCCTGTCTAATACATGAATTTCACTAACTAATATCTGACAAGGCCTCATTGCATGGTCATCTGCCTCTTTTCATCTGGCACTTCCCCCTCCCACCCACCCAATAAAGAGAATGAGTAGCTGGTCACATAAGGGCTGCATGGAAATTTTTGGCTGCTACCCAGATTGGCCCAGAGTGGCAGTGTGTTTTCACCCATCCCATTTTCTTCAGGTTATTCAAGGAGGTTTTGCATTAATCGCAGTCACAATTGTGGGGTAGTGTAAGAGGTAAAGTTGATTCAAGCTAAAACAGAATAAGGCACCCAGAAAGCTCGTTAGCCCTCAAGGTGAGAGTTAGGAAAGATAGAAAGGATAACAGGAATAATAAGGTAATAGTCATGAAATGCTTAACAGTATGAAATGGAGGGCTGCCCAGATGTGATCAGACCGCTAATCTTTGGGAGGGTGCTGAACAGATGGGCAGCACCTTCCTGAATTAAGAACGGATTATGCCATACTGCATTCAGGCCCCGTTGTTTAAGGGTGAATGAACAGTTGAACTTGAAAGAGATTGAATTCTATTAGAATACATTGTAGCTCAATTTCAATCCCACAAGGTTGTCTCATCTCTTTATTCCGGGCTGGGTGGGCAAAGGAGCCTGGCCTTAATATTCGGCCATGATTTTTGGAACTTCTAGGTTTCTTCTGGAAAAACATACATACAAACACAGCTGTGTGCTGCCCACCCTGGATGTGCAGGGTCAAAAGCTAACTTATGCAACTGGGTATTTTTTAAAGTTCCTTAATAAAAGTAGCACCCCCTCTTGCATTTTGCTTCCATGCCATGACCACACAACTGATTGTTGCTGTAGTTACTGAGCTATGGCTTATCTCTCCCAATTGTTCTTTCCCTAATCGTTTACTGAGATGTTACAGTGGAAGAGGTTCAGATCAAATGCTACAGTAGAGTTTGTTTAATTAGATAATCAAAATGTTTCAAATCATGCACAGGTCTTTACATTTGAGGCAAGGTTCAAATGGACAAGAGCAATAGGCTATGACTCAATGTTCGGCATCATCTGTGGAAGTTAATTTAGTGCTATTAATGAATATGCCTCTGTAACCAATCTTTGTATGTATAATGAGAAAGATTTAATGGGCAATCAACCTTTAGCCATGAATATTCATCAAATCTGATAATTATTTATTCTATAGAGAATGCAGGAACATAAAGAGTAATGCTATTTAGAAGCAAACTGTGGATCTGCTGTAGGCTTAATAGGGAGTCAGATAGTTCACACAGATCCTTGGAATGCTACGGCATCTGCCTGTTCAATTTCTAGTCCATGGCCTCATCCTGCAATTTTGCAGTGTGGACCCCAAGAGAGAGACAAGTAATGGGATGCTACACTTTTCAATTATCTGCTTTGGGTTAAACACACATACAAGTATCCAAGTAATACCGCTGAGGTGTATTACCATCACACAGGGTGGCTAATAATGATCAACGAACAATGTTTGCTCAAGAAACCAATTCAATTCCCCTTTACCACTCTCTTCTAGGGAAGAGTGAGAAATTAATGTCAATTTTGTTTTTTATTAGAGTTAGCCAACATTTTCAAGTTTCTTACTGAGGTTGCCAATTCGCCAATTTGGAGAGAGAGAGAGAGAGAGAGAGAGAGAGAGAGAGAGAGAGAAAGATGTGGGAGAAATGGATAGATCCTTCTAGTCATGTCCAAAGCTGATCTGAATCATTCCGAAATTGTTGCTGCATATTTTTTGAGGATAGAAAACAATTATACATTGGTGCCCCGACTTAAGAGCACCTCAATTTAAGAGCAATTTGACTTAAGAGTAGAAAACTGTTGCCGTTTTAATTGCCGCCTTACAAATTTTAGATATGGTCTGCTCGACTTACTTTTTTTCATTATTTTTAAACTTTTCCCCTAATTTTTAGATAGGTACCCCAACTTAAGAGTAGTTCAACTTAAGAGCATGCATTCAGAATGGATTAAATTCATAAGTTGAGACACCACTGTAATTATTCCACTTAATGGAAAACTGCTTAATCATTGTCTGGCTAATAGTCCTGATTGGTTAGTATGCAACACATGGATGCTAGCCATGTGACACATATGAATCCAATGTACTTCATATGAAGTCCATGGTCAGACATGAAGAGAAAGTCAGGACAACAGTTTATGGAATATATCCTTGGATTTAAAGATTCACATCAGGAAATTATAGGGAGGGGGCACAATCCATTGTTTTAAAGAAAAAATAATTTTGAAAAAATTATTCATTTCCAGCTGTGTCATAAATTTCAGGTTGCCCTTGATTTGAAACAAAGAAACAAATTAGAGATGGGCTTTTCATTTCATAAGTGGTCTGCTTCCAAAATGAACTGTGGGAGGCTATCTGACGTTCGGAACCAGAGGAATAAAATCAACCAGTCCCTTACCTTGTGCTGGGCTCGCATGGGGTTAAACTCCAATGTGGAAGAAGCCTCTGACACATCATCATTCCTTCTCCCTGGTTCTGGCCAATCAGAAGCTGTGCAGGGAAATGCATCATCCCAGCTCCACCACTTCCGAAATAAAAAGCCCATCTCCAAAACAAAGAAACTTTCACCTTGCCTGTCTTTGCATGCGTTCGCGTACACACACAAACACACACACACACACACACACACACACACACACACACACACACACACACACACACACACACAGCTTGTTGATATATTTTTCTGCAGATCATTTAGCCATCAAATATATACAAGAGCAAATGTTGTATCGGGATAAGTGATGATGATCCCCTTGGAGCATAACATAAAATCTCATTGATTTTGACCCTGAAGACAGGTGTAACAAATGAATAACCAGGGATGCAATCAAGCATAAAATATCAGTGCATGCAACATTAGTTGTGCAGTTCTGTTTTTAATCCATTTGTTTACCTCTGACCTACAGCATTCATTACCTGTCAGGGCTGAAGGAGCAGATAGCTTCTGTTAAAGAGTGGATTACAAGCAATTTCATTTTTCACTTTCTGCCCCACTAAAGACTATTTGAAGGAGCCGTGTCTGCCATAGTATTTTAACTGAACCCAAAGTGAAACCTTCAGCTTGCTTGCTTGTTTATTTATTTATTTATTTATTTATTTATTTATTTATTTATTTATTTGACACCATCTGGCATGAAAACCGGCGGTTTACAGAATTTTAAGATAAATAATCACACATAATAGCAAACATAAAACAAAGATAATATGCCATAATTGATGTGGTACAGTGATTTTTTCCAGTCATAGTTAAGCATAATGAATTTTTTATCTGCATGTAATACCGATAACCTTTATGGGACATGAAAATTATAACAAATGAACAAATAACTATGCCCAGAAGTGTTTTGAGAATCACTGGTATTCAGAGCGCAGAGGACAGATGCTAGCTGGCCAGTCTACAGATCTCATACATAGGCGGTATAGTGTCCATATTGGCGGGGAAGCGCACTGGGTTAAGTATTGAGCTTTGGAGCCTGGCAATTCATTTCCTCACTGTGCCTCCCAGAACAGCCTGCCTGGGTGGCTTTGGTCAAGCTGCACAGTCCCATGATTCCCATATTAGGGAATAGGAAACTGCTTCTGAGCACCCTTGACCTAGAAAAACCTA
The DNA here is from genome assembly GCA_037367245.1 of Phrynocephalus guinanensis. Lineage (NCBI taxonomy): Eukaryota > Metazoa > Chordata > Lepidosauria > Squamata > Agamidae > Phrynocephalus > Phrynocephalus guinanensis. The sequence goes on from CM074746.1 coordinate 16,970,384, forward strand.
AAAAAAAGTGTTGCCAAAAGGCCAGTATGATTTGACAGCAAACAATTATTGCTGTTATAAGCTCCACAAAAGTGTTCCTTCTGACTTTCACTGGTGTTCAAAGATCCTAATTTCTCCATTTAGTACAGTAAGAGCCCCATATCTGTGAGGGATCAGTTCCGGAACCCCCATGGGTACCGAAATCCTCAGCTAAGAGCTAATGTTCTTATCTGGGGCTGGCAGTGGGGGTGAGTGGGCTGTGGTGGTGGTGGTGGTGGTGGTGGAGTGCCAGAGGTGAAAGTGGTGATGCTGCACGGCTACCACCTCTGCAGGGTACCACATCTGCCTTCACCATCAATGTTATAGGTGGGTGGGTGCCTGTGGACACCTACAGGCCATGTGGGTGCCACTGCCACCCCAGCCTGTGGGTGGGCGGATGCCTGCGGGCCATGGTTTCCAGAGGGGGTCCAAATAAAATCCTGCTGAATGAATTTGGCAGGGTACCAATTTCCTCTACTCACAGTTTGGAATTTGATGAGTTCTGTGCTCTGTGACACCCCTGTCCTCCTCCAATCATTTTGTGTATTTCTTATCATTTGTTTACATGTTCAAATGTTATCTAGATAAGGAAGAGATTGTTTTGCAATGTTAACTTACTTTGACCTTGATTCCCCTATGATGTCTTGGATGGAGAATATAATGAGCGTTTTGCAGGAATGTTTCACACTCAGTGGTTTAGACTTCATTTTTTTAAAACATAAAGTACCTTTTACATGTTTTATGGTTTTACTTTCCCTCAAATCTACATGTAATATGATAGCACTTTTCAAATACTTGAACGGTCGTCCTACAGAAGAGGGGCCGGATCAGTTCTCAAGTACAGGACATATAATAATGGACTCAAACTACAGGAAGACAGATTAAGGCTGAAAATCAGGGAAATGTCTGAATTGGTAGAACAGTACAACAATGGAACTAATTATTTTGGGACACTCCAAATCTGGAGGCATTCAGGAGGAAATTGGACAACCATTTATCAGATCGGCTTTAACTTGGATTCCTGACTTGAGTGGAGGGGTGGACTTGATGGGCTTGCAGGCCCCTTCTAACTTAATTCCTGTATTTTCCCCATCTATTAGATCAGTGGTTCTCAACCTGTGGCTCCCCAGATGTTCCTGGACTGCAACTCCCAGATGTCTTCATCACTAGGTGAGCTGGTCAGGATTTCTGGGAGTTGCAGTCCAGGAACATCCGGAGACCCACAGGTTGAGAACCATTGTATTAGATGTCCCCATGTGTGGGGATTTCATACCCCGATAGCTCTGTACCCAAAGAAATGGGCAGAGCACAAAGCGCACCTAAAGGAAACTGAAGGCCTAGGAGGGCTGCTTGACCTGTTATTTCCCAGCAGTCCCCAGGACCAAGCAGATACCAGGATGTGCTGATGTAGGCAAGGAGGCCAGAGCAAACAGGAGGCCAGGAAAACAGGATATCAGGATACAGACCAAGAGTCCCTTCTGTCCTTATCGGTAATGCCTCACTATTTATTTATTTATTACATTTATATACCACCCTATTTATTTATTTATTTATTGTGGGACTTATATACCGCCCGTCTTCCTGGTGAGGAACTCCGGGCGGTTTACAACAACTAAGAAACAGCAAATTTCACAAAATAATAAAATTAAACAAATAAAACAGCAGGTACAGAAAATGGCGATGGAGGGGGGGGGGAAATCATCCAAACGCCTCCCGAAAGAGAATGGTTTTGAGAGCCTTCCGGAAGGCAGGCAGGGACTCTGCTAGGCGCACTTCTGCTGGTAGATGGTTCCACAGCGTCGGGCCAGCCACAGAGAAGGCTCGGGAACGAGTGGAGGTTCTCCGAGCCTCCCTGGGCGTGGCCATGCGCAGCATGTGCGCCCGCGACGACCTGGTTGGACGGGCCGAAGTTGACCGCTGGTCGATCCGGTCTGTCAGGTAGCCAGGTCCTAGGCCATGGAGGGTTTTGTAAACCAAAACCAGGACCTTGAATCTGATTCGGGCTGCAACGGGTAACCAATGCAGGTGGGCCAGAGCTGGGGTGATGTGCTCGAATCGACGCACACCCACCACCAGTCTGGCCGCCGCATTTTGGACCTGCTGCAGGCACCGAATGAGAGTCTAGGGCAACCCCATGTAGAGCGTGTTGCAATAGTCCAGTCTCGAGATCACCAACGCCTGGAGCACTGTTCTAAGGGAGTCCCCATCCAGGTACGGACGAATCTGGGCAATTCTTCGAAGGTGGAAAAAGGCAGCCCTGGACACGGTGGACACCTGGGCCTCCATGGTGAGCGCCGGGTCCAGGACTACTACCAGATTCCGTACTGAGTCCGATGGCCTGAGGGAAACGCCCTCCAAGGTGGGAAACGGGCCACCGTAGCTCGATGGGGTAGCCCCAAAGAACATAACCTCGGTCTTATCGGGGTTGAGTTTGAGCCTGTTAATCCTGGTCCATTCCATATCTGCACCCAAGCACCGATCGAGGGTCCGGACAGCCTCATCTGCAGCGGTGGAAAAGGAGACATAGAGCTGCGTGTCATCAGCGTACTGATGACAGCAGACTCCATGTCCCCTAATGACCTCTGCCAGCGGCCTGATGTAAATATTGAACAGCATGGGAGAGAGAGACGACCCCTGTGGAACCCCACAAGGGAGTATCCAAGGGGCCGACATCTCGCCCCCATGCTGAACCTGCTGGGGACGGTCCCCAAGGAAGGACCGGAACCAACTGTGAACAGTGCCTCCGATCCCAGCCTCGGAGAGCCGATCCAGCAGGATACCGTGGTCGACGGTATCAAAGGCCGCTGACAAGTCCAGGAGGACCAACAAGGAGGAACACCCCCTGTCGGCCCCCCGGAGGAGGTAATCTTGCAGAGTGACCAAGACTGTCTCGGTCCCCCGGCCGGGCCTGAACCCAGACTGGAATGGACCCAGGATATGCTCACCCTCCAGATGTGTTTGAAGCCGGATCGCGGCCACCCTCTCGATCACCTTGCCCATGAAAGGAACATTGGCAATCGGGCGATAGTTGGATAAATCGCCCGATGCTAGATTAGATTTCTTCAGAATGGGCTTTACCACAGTCTCCTTCAGGCGAGAGGGAAAAATCCCTTCCCTGAAGGAGGCTGTGGCGATGATAGATGCCCATTCTGATATGCTCCCTCCAACGGCTTTCAAGAGCCATGATGGGCAAGGGTCGAAGGGGGTGGACGCGGGCCGGCAATGGGCAATAGCCCTGGAGGCCTCAAGTGAGGTGACAGGCCCAAACTCAACCATGCGAGGAGACCGGGGGGGGGCACAGCCATCAGGGGTGCCGGGAGTGGGCTAGAGCAACAGGATTCAAAACCGGTACGGATGGCCTCAATTTTTGATCGAAAAAAGGCTGCGAAATGCTCACTACTGTAATCAGTAGGAGGAGGCCTGGACAGTCCAGGATTAGTGAGGTCACGAACCACACGGAATAACTCCGCTTGACGGTTCGAGGCCTCACTAATTCTCAGGGTGTTGTAAGATCTTCTGGCCACCCTGATCGCATGAACATAGCGCCTGGACTGTGCGATGACTGCAGCCTTCTTAGTCGCCGACCGGTTCTTCCTCCAGCTGCATTCCAGCCTCTTCCGTTCTTGCTTCATCGCTCGAAGCTCTTCCGTGAACCATGGTGAGGGACGAGCTCGGCAGCGGATGAGGCGCCTAGGGGCGATCTGGTCAACAACCCGAGATGTTTCGTCAAACCATTGGTCTACCATGGAGTCAACCAGATCGTCAGCCAGTCCGCCAGGAGGCCCTCCGAAGATTTCACGAAACCGATCAGGGTTAAGGAGTCTTCGGGGGCGGGCCCAAACAGTTGGCCGAAGGTCCCTGCGGGATGGGGTGGTGATTGATGCAGAGAAAGACAGCAGGTGATGGTCTGACCATGACACGGGGGTGGAAACAATGTCCCACACCCTCAGACATGAATCCTCAGATGTGGAGGAAAATACCAGATCCAGGGTGTGTCCAGAACTGTGGGTTGGGCATAAAACATGCTGGGACAGATTCATGGAGGTCATGGACTCCATGAAATCCAGAGCAGCACCAGACAGGTCACCGCCTGCATGCACGTTGAGATCACCCACCACCAAAAGGCGGGGGGTTCTCAACAGAGCTGCGGCGATGAACTCGGTGAGCTCTGGTAGGGATTGTGCTGGGTTATGGGGAGCGCGGTAACCGAGCACAATGCCAAACCTGTCCCGCTGCCCAACCAACAGATGGATACATTCCAAGCCTGGAATCACCAACATCGAGGCCCTGCTGATTTGAATAGTATCTCTGTAAACAATGGCCACCCCACCCCCTTACGACTCTTCGATCTTCCCTCCCCCAGCACCAGAAACCCAGGGGGGCACAGCTGGGCGAGGGACGCTCCCCCCTCTGCACCCACCCAGGTCTCGGTAATGCATGCCAAGTCGGTTCTCCCATCGGTGATGGTATCACGAATGATGGGCATTTTATTGTGAACCGACCTGGCATTCAGCAGGAGGCAGGAAAGATCGGAGGCGCTGGCGGAGTGACTCCGAGGCTTGTGACAGTGAGCTGTGGGGTCAGAACCGGGGACAGGCGCAAGATGCCTGGCCTGAGTTCTTCTCAACCAACTAACCCCCCCAGCCCCTAACGTACCGACCACGGCCCGACACAACTGGTATGGTGGTCCCTGCCTGCATGATGGAGAAAGAAAAAAAAAGGAAAAAGGTAAAGGAAATGTACAGCTAAGCAGTAATCAAACTCAAAATACAAACAAAATACACAGCGGCGTACCGCAATACACTAGCAAATAAAATATAAAATAAGATAACAACAATAAAGGCTAAAATAAAAAGTAAAGAATGTTGGGCTCACGTAGGCTGCTGATGGAAGGTAGGGGGGAAGAAAGAGGAAAAGGGGGGGAGGGTTACCAGCCAACAGCAGCGACTGACAGCGGGGCAGATCCGCAGCCTACGAAGGCTGTCAGAGCCTCCCAGCCAGGCAAAGATGGCGGCCCGGCCCCCTCTCTGTTGGAAAAGACACGCCAAGATGGGTATAAACTAGCGCCAAAATGTTGGTAGAGTTGGCAGAACTCAGTAGGAGCAGATAGAACCAAAGCAAGGTGGTTTCCCTCCCACCGATCAGAGTCATAAAGGCCCGCAAACTAGATGATAATGGTCAGCAACGGCAGCGTGTGCGGCCTCCAAATTGGAAGTTCCGTTGATGGTGATGGAAATAGGCTGGGGGGAGAGGTCACGAAAGATGACAGATGACAGTTCAACATTCAGCGAAAAAGGTGACAACGTCCAGCCGGAAGTGCCAGGATGACAGTACTCGGCGGGGGGAGGATGCAGTTGTTGGCAGCTGTGATGGCTCCCGAGGTGGTAGCGCCACATCAGGGGAGATGGAAAGTCCATCAGGGCCGTAGGGCAGCCGCGGCAGAGGCAGTTCCCTGAGGTGGGCTCCCCCAAACAGGGAGAAATGGCAACATCCGGTGGGGGCCGATGGGGGGCGTGGCAGCAATGGCAGCTCACAAGCAGACCTCCGCGCTAAGGTGGAATACAGCGGCGGCAGCGGCAACAGCTCCCAGATAGCGGCGTTGGATAAGTCACAGACAGGCAGCATCACAGGAGGGGGGGAGCGGAAGGCAGCCGGACCGAGGCGCGGCGGCAACGGCAGGACGGTGGTGATCAGGGCTGAGGGATCCACAACAGGCAGCCGCAAGGTCGCACATAGCGGCGGCGACGGTCCACAGCGGTCACGGCGCAGCGGCAACGCCCCCCGCCGAATTGGACGAGCAGCAGGGACGGGGCATGGCGGCGGCGGTAGCGGTCCGCGGCGATCGAACAAGGCCGCAGCTCGGCCACGAAGAACAGCAAGCCGCCAAGAAACAAGGAACGGCGGGTCCCGAGGCAGCCGAGGTGGTGGCAGCAGCGGCGAGGGGCCGCCGGCGACCTCCCTCTGTGAGCGCACCCCAGCAGCCATCCAAGCGGCAAGCGGCGGTGGTAAGCGTGAGGGACTCCCGGCCTCAGAAACACAGCGCCAGCAGCCTTCCACGTCTCCAACAACAGCTCCAGCCGCAAGAGGTTGACAGGCAGGGGACGGGCCGACAGGTACCAAGATGGAGGTGGAGGTGGGGGGGACGCTCATACCGGTTAGTGGAAGCCGAAGGAAATTCCATCAGAAAGAAAGCGGTGGACATCTTATTCGGCCTCGGGCGAGCCCCCCTTGAAATCCCCCTTCACAACCAGGCGAGCCCCAAAACAAATTAAAAGAAAGTTAAAACATGGCAGCAGGCAAAGCTGATAAAGAATAAAACACGCCGGAGCAGGCGACCTGCACGGCTGCTGCTGCCGCCCACCATTACCGATCTTCCGAAGTGGAACTCAGGGCAGTGTACACTTAAAAATAAGCAATAACACATAAACATAAAAATCAGTAGCAGACTACCAATAAAAATAGGAGGGTACAATACCCTCCACAAAGGATGGCATGGGCAGCAACAAAAAAAATTAAATAGAAATTAAATTTAGGACTACATGATGTATCAGCAAATTATGCGAGCAGATCCCAGTAAAGTGGCCTTCTGCAGCTGACTGATGGTGACTTTGTCAACTCCAATTTCTTCTAAATACTTGCTTAGCTCTTTAGGCACCGCGCCCAGCGTGCTGATTACCATTGGGACCCCCTGTACCGGTTTATGTCAGAGTTCCCCCCACCTATGGATTCTATTTCCTGTGCCTGTTTACTGAGTATGGTCTCACAGATAAGGTGTGCATCCTCCTCCCACCGAGGAACGTCCTTCCTGTATCTATTGTGCATACTCTCTTAATAAAGACTGGGCTCAGGCAGTAGGACAAGGAGAATCATCACCACACAATCACTCACATGCACGCATGCCTCCACACATTCAGACACACAGAGACATCCATGGAGTCCAGATAGAGAATGTTGCCTGAGCACCAGATATTGTACCCCGAAACTCTGTGTCCGTGTTATTCGTAACACAACACCCATGTATGATTATCCCCACTTTTCCAACCCAAAATTACAGTTTTTTAACCTCACGGTTCTCTCCTTGGCTTATTTCCACATATAAGATGACCCTAAAATTTTAGTCTAACAATTTTAGCCAGAATATAGTCTTATACATGGAGAAAATACTGAATTCTATGATCTGAAAGCAATATCAAACCTTGAAAGAAGCATATGGGAATAATAATTCTTCATGTTCTTCTCCCATAAGAATTGGACTTGTTTCCCACATACTGCTTAGTACCTATCCAGGAGACTGGAGCTAGAGAAAAGGATTTTACTCAGCTCATGTGGGAAAGAGACATAAATATTTGCAGCCCTTGATAGTGAGGGAGGGCAGAGTGTCTGTTTGCCTGCCTGTCTGCCAAGAGGTTTGGGTCTGGCTTTCTACAGTCCTACATTCACCGATTTGCAGGTGAAAATATACATGGAAAAGCTGCAGGCACAAATGTCAGCCTCATCCCTAAACATACCCAGTCTTCCTGCAGCATCCTAAGCCTTCATGAGAATTCAAAGTGCTCTCATTATGATCTGTTTTGCTAGTCATTTGATCCCATCGCATGCTGCCACAGGTTAATGGACTCAGCCTAACCAGGCTGAAATGATTTCTCTGATAATTATGTGCAGGGCCATCAAAAAGCAAATTATAACTATATTTGTACTGTATGGAAAATACTTGGACTGTTACTCTGCAGGGCAAGGGGGTGGTCTCTCCTTCGTTTCTATTTTCCTCTCATTTCAGTTGAATTCTTCGTTATTTCTGCCTTGTTCTCAGAAATACTACCAAACAGGCACATATTTTTAGTGGGTGGATTGAAATGTAGGAACCAGCTTGAAAACCGCTCCAAATTGCTAGCTTCCAAGTTGAAAACAGTACCTGCAATTCTATGTTAGAATTTGGCAGAAATGGGCCACAATGTTTGTTCACAAGATGTGAATTCTCATAGCAGTGGGAATAAGCAAAAGAGTTTTGCAGAGGTAATGGTAATTTACTTCCCATAACAAAAGTTGGAGCTCATTCAAATGGTTATTTTCTGCCCCCCTTTGATGCCACGCCTCCCTCTGCCTGTGAAACATTAGTATTTATATTCCTTCACCAGAAATTGTGGAAGCCAAATTAACACAAGCTGAGTTTAAGTGAAAAGTATTATTTCCACCTGATTATTCTTCACCACAGAGCATAACAAAAAGTTATAAACTAGTTTTTTTCAGTAGCAAGAGCCATTCATGAGTCCTTGAAAACACATAACTAAAGAAGAATGGTTAATGTGGGTGTTTTTAAAAGTCCCATGGGATTCAAATTATATAGCTGTCTTAAATGTATCTCTATTTTTCCTCTAAATATGGAGCCCATGCTGGGCTATTTGTCAGTCCTCCTCTCTTACTTTTCTTCTCTCAAGTGTGTGACTCAATAGAGAGGTCCCATCATTGTTGGCATAGTCCTTAATAAAAGCCTGGAAAGATCATTTCAAGAATAATTAATATAGTCATGTGCTTAAAAAAAAACCTTCACAACCAAGCAGTAGTAGGATGATGTTCTAAGTCATAGAAAGAGACAATTGTAGAGCTAGAAGGGACTCAAAGAGTCATCAAGCCCAGCTTCATGTTACACCAGGAATACCATGCTTAACCCATTCCTGACAGATGGCCAGCTGTTTTAAAAAGCCTCAGTGAGAGTCCATCATGTTCAGAGCTACCCCATTCCATTGTGAAGCTGCTGGTACTATCAAGAGTTCTTTCCAATGTTTAGGCAAAACCTAATTTCTTGGAACGTGACTCAGTTAATCCCTCTCCTTGAGCTTGTAGAACACAAGTTTGTTGGATGTTCAAAATGACAGTGCTTGAAATATTTGAAGGTGCAAACAATTGACTTTTGCTAGACTGGCAAATACAAGTCCCTGATGCACCAGCTGACATTTTTATAGGAAGAATTTCTGCTAGTGTTTTGTTTTGTTTTGTTTTGTTTCAGTCTTCACTTTGTTTCATTTGGTTAATAACTATTTTTTAAAATAATTTTCATCATGAAATGAAATAAAATGAAACAATTTATTGTTTTGTTTTGTTTGTATTTCTTGTTGTGAACCGCCCAGAGTTTCTTCGGGAAGACGGGCGGTATACAAGCCCAATAAATAAATAAATAAATAAATAAAATTTGTAAAGCTATAAATAATGGGGAGCTTTTCTTTTTTTTATTTATCAGGGAGACCACTAAGTGAGTTTAAATCGCTTTAAATCAAAGACACTCCCTATACCTTCCAACCAATTTGCTTTCTAACAAAGTATCCCTCTGTAAACAAGCAGGAAACCTAATGGCTAGCTGCACCTCAGATCAAATTGGAGAGGTAAACTCAGCAGCTGACCGGCAGGTGGAGAGAAGGAAGCAAAATATCAAAAATAACCCCCTACCTATTCAAGAAAGGGAAAGAATCAGTTTAATTAACTTGCAGACACAGGCAGAGCTCAGGGAAGGGAAGGGAAGGGAAATGTGATCCAGTCAGCCTTATGGTCCTAAAACCGCCATGTCCGCAGACCAGAGAAAGGCAACAGAGCTCAGCTCCTGGTTATCTGCACTGCAGACCAATATTGGAGATAAGCTAGCTATCAACAGCTGTGGGGAGGGAAGGAAGGAAAGCAATCAGTTTAAAAATAAACCTCCTGTTTTCAAGACAGCTGGATCAAGAAAGAGGCGTCTTGCCACTACGATGAATCATTTCCTTTCTCAAACAAAAAATTGTGTTTCGTTTCATTTGTTGATGAAACGCTATCTGCTGTTTCATTTTGTTTTGAAATATTTTGTAACCTTACGAAACGATGAAACGATGTGTCGTTTGTTGTTTTGTGACCATCTCTAATTCCCATTGCTTTTACAATCCCTGTAAAATGTGATTGTGGTAAGTCAGAATCTGACAACCTGGCAGCATGAAAATAAGCATTATTGTATTGTGTTTCTGCCACAGGAGTCTATGGATTTCAAGGCATTTGAAATTACATTTTATGCATTACAAAAAGATTAGTTCAATTCCATTTCAATTCAACCCCTTGCTTGCAGCCATCCGTTGTAACTGTCAAGACCAATATTGTTTAGTGGCCTTGTTTCCAGACTCAGCTGGAGCTGCCTGAAATGTTTTTCAATCACTTTTAGTAAACTTCTGTTAAAACCTCAATTTTAAAATACTTTCACTTTCAGGGATGCTTTATCTACGCTCTCCTTAATTATTTTACAACATTCAGAATTTCATATCTTAACACAACATTTCATTAGCTTTTTCTATGTATAACAGGCATGTCCAAACTTCGGCCATCCAGATGTTTTGGACCACAACTCCCACAGTCCTTTGTCATTGGGAATCTAAGCTTAGAATTCTGGGAGTTCTGGTCCAGAACATCACTAAGGCTGAAGTTTGGACATGCCTGTTGTATACTGTTGACTCAAATTTAGCCTGTCTTCTTCTTTTTCTTAGTGTTTGTCCCACTTGGTGGTGTGGTCCACTATTCTTGTTTTGGTCTTCTACTTGACATGGTCATGGGCAAGGTCTGGATGAACCTGGGGCAACCTCATGTCACTATTAAGTGTGTTCATCCAGCACTGTTTTAGACAACCCCTCAGTCAGGATCTGCTGAACTCCAAAGTGAGACACTTTTTGTCCAGAGTTTCCTTAGCATATAAGAGGCATCCATACCAGGTTTAGCCTGTTATCTACTAAAACTCTTAGATTCTTTGTATATATACTACTGATATCATACATTCTATATTTATGCATTCTATTTTTATACCCAATTTTTCTATCTACATCCTTCCAATTTGGTGCAAGAAACCATTGCTAAGCACGTTTCACATAATAAGAATTAGAAATCTGCTTATGGCAGATAAGCCCTAAAATAACTTATCAAAACAAGTATATGTAATTTAAGAATGTGTTATGCAGATTCACACACACACCACCAACACAAGCATATAAAATTACAGCAGACCCTCTTATAACAATTGGTTTGCTTAACAGAAAATCTGCTTAAAGGAAAAAAAATTCCGTAAATGTGTCAAATCCATATGACAGAAAAACAGTTGTGATTAGGGATTAATTCATTTTCAATGTGTTCCTATGGAAAATTTGTACAAAGTGAAATTTGCTTAACAGAATTTCATTTGGAATGAATTAATTCCTTTATGCAAGGTACCACTGTATACCTTAATAAAGGTGGCAAGAGTCTTAGTAGTTCTATTGGCAACCACAGCTCAGCACTCTTCAGCTCCCCCACCCTTTCCCAGATTCAAACCTCTTACTCACAGCCTTATTCTTTTTTAATCCTACTAATTCGGGCTGACCTGATATTTCGTAGTGATTACAATAACTCTTGGTGTCCCAGATAAAATAATTCGCAGTGGGTGAAATCTTGATTAGTGATCACCTTCCAATAACTGCTGAAATCGATCTGGGAATACTCAAGGATAATGTGTGTGTGTGTGTGTCATTACAGTCGTGAATGACTCTTTGTGACCCCATGTCCATGAAGTTTTCTTGGCAGGAATACTGGAATATCTTGCCAGTTCCTACTCCAGGTGCCTACAGCACCTGGTATTCCCTGGTGGTCTCCCATCCAAGTACTAACCAGGGCCGACCCTGCTTAGCTTCTGAAACCAGGCAAGATTGGATGTGCTTAGGGCATCTAGATAGCTATGGATAATATCAGGTCAAAACAAAATTGTGATCCTATTGCATCAGGGAAATTAGCTTGGAACAGGCAAACTCATCTGAAGTTCCTGTCATTACTGACCAGTCACACTTGCCAGCTTTTGGTAACACAAGTGACCACCACTGATGACGTTAAAACTAGAATTGATTCATTTGAAAAGTTATTGGTCTTCTTAAAAAACGAACTGACACAGAAATCATCTAGGCACAAGTATACGGCCATTACCAGCAAGAGCGAGTGGTTTGACCAGGACTGTATAGCTTTGAAAACTCATATCTGTGAATGTTATAGGGCCTATAGAACTTCAGGCACTCCCGAAACATTGAAAAACTATTTTCTATTGAAAAAGGAACTGAGTCGTCTGTCAGACACAAAAAGACACTTGTTTGCACTTGCTCAACTGTTGTTGTCCCTTCCAACATTGTGGTTCTTGTCCATGTCTGGACTTAACAAACCAATGGTCATGGCACAAGGCAACTACATATTTCGCTGATATGTAAGACCTGTTATGCCAGAGGCCTCCCAACTCCTGTCTAGAAAGATCCACAATAACAAAGTGCAATGGCACCTCCATCTGGGATCACTGTAATTAAGCCATTCACACTTCACAAAGAATTTACAGAAGTTGGCAAATTTGATGTATTGTTATTTTCTCTCTTCCAGAATATAAAACAGCAAACATTTCCAAGTCACAAAAGGAGGGAAGGGAATGACAGGTACCTCAAATGCCCTGCGGAGTGTGCAACATTTCTTCATAAATCATCTCTCAGGGAGAGAAATGTAATATCCTTTGCACAGAACTTCATATTCGAATCTGATGACTAATTCCTTAGCATGCCTTCTTTTATATCCTCTTTACCTGCAGGATGCCGAGAAGTGCTGTGAGTGATAACAACTCCGCAAGCATTAGAAAAATAAATTGAAAGGTGAAATTAAACTCAATCTGCATCCCATACTGATAGCAGTTTATTTATTTATTTATTTATTATTAGATTTATACCCCGCCCATCTTCCCGTAGGAACTGTGCATTTCCCAAGGCAAAGGCATGCCAAATTCCTAGCCAAAAGGCTGTGTGTGTGTGTGTGTGTGTGTGTGTGTGTGTGCATGGAGGAATAAGCTCTATACTCCCCATGGAACAACTGTTAGTGTGAGGTGGTTTTTGTGATCCACATTGTATCTCTGAAAAGGGGACAAAAGACCATTGCAGCAGGGGGTGGGAAGAAACGCTGTTATTTCCTGAGAGTGTTCTCTTTGATTTTGCTAAGCGGTTACTTCACATCACGTTCATCCTTCCTTGCTGTCCCACTTGGGACCAGTACAAAAAACCCTTATTTCACGGCCATAGCATGACAGCAAAAAGTTGTCTCAACCACGCCCCCGGAACCAGGAACAGAGCGTGACAAGCCGTACCTGCCCCTGGGCTGGGGAATTCTCTTCTCCCAGTTTGTTCCCGGTTCCTGTTCTGAGACAAGGGACCATGTGGTAACAACTGTCACACAACAACCAGTGTCCCCCTAGTGGCCAGTGGCCGAAGCAGCATTCAACATTAGTTTCCCTATGGGAAACACCATGCAGTGCAAATGTTTATTAAAGAAAGTACTGAAAATTCTGTAGCATTGACGTGTAAATCCTGGAAGACCAGTAAATCGAAATATCGAAAAAGTTTTATTTACAATATTGAAAAGGGGTTAAGAAAGCAAGACAAATTCAGAATTTGTCATGGAACAAGACCGTGAATTAACAGTCGTCACGAGAAAAGTAATTACGCCCATGAGTAAATGGAAACAGGGACTGAACAGGGATAAAACCATGTGACCGTGAACAACGCTGTCATGGTACAAACATAATCGCAAAACAAGGCAGGACGTGAAGTAACCACCCTAGTATATCAAGCTGAAATACAAGAACTTTTTCCAGAAAGCAAGATAATTGTTTCAAATATGATTGTTAGGAACAACGAAAAGTTACATGCATAGTATTTCAGTAATTTTAAAAAACATTGGCTTGGATCCAGACTATGGTAGCCCGTTGATATTAATCGTGGTTCCAGTTCAAATATTTGAAAGGCTGTCATATTGATTAGGGGACAGGTTTGTTTTCCATGAGTACAGAGACTAGGACTCGGGGAAATGGTTTCAAACTACAAGAAAAGAGATACACTTTAAACATTAGGAAGAACTTCCTAATGTTTAGAGCTGTCCAGCAGTGGAATAGGCTGCCACGGAGGATGGTGGAGTCTCCTTCTTGGGAGATTTTTAAGCAGAGGCTGGATGGCCCTCTGTCGGAAATACTGCGGTGGGGATTCCTGCATGGCAGGGGGTTGGACTAGATGGCCCTTCAGGTCTCTTCCAACTCTATGAATCTAAGTACCAGTGATTTCAGTGAATTTCTTATGAGGTTGGCTATGTTGACCTCCAGCCTTGTTATATCTGGTCTGAATAATTCCATGTTAAATCCTACGTATTATGCTGGCTTACAGGTGCCATTTCCCCCCAGTTGCTGAGTGTTTCAACATGAATTCCTATTTGATATGGACAGTTGTCCCCATTGCATTTCATCAGTACAAATATGGGAGAATTTCAGCTTATATTTGAAGAAAAATAGTTGTCAAAAAATCTCAAACGTCTTCATGGACTGCATGGAAAATAAACTGAGAGTTTAAGAAAATTAATGTGGAAGACTGTCATACTGGCAGATTTGTCAATCACGGGCTCAGAACAATAAAGCTGTGTTGTCAGTACAATAGTTTATAAGTGGTAACACTATGGTTCATTTCTACTCAGCTGTGGAACTTATTCTGATACGATTGGTGTATGTTTTTCACAGGGTGATGGGCTAGGACTTTGGAGACCTTGATTTGAATCCCTGCTTAGTTATGGAAACTCATTTGGGGAATGGAATTGATAAAATCTTCCCTTTAAATAGTTCACAATCTAAAAGCCCTGTTAGAGTCCCTATACTTCAGTTCCAATGTGACAGTACAGAACAGTAACAACCACAAGCTACATTACAAGTTTGTGATACTGAAATACAAGCAAGAGCTCCTTGGTTAAGCTGTGAACAAAAATAAAAACAACAACCCTGAAAGCCAAACATAACATTTGTTGGACCACTGGTTTTGGATGGTCATTTGGCGTGTGGCAGATTTACACTGCACCCAATATTAGTGGCAATATTTTCACTCCATTTTTATTGCAAATACTTCCCCCAGCCATTTTATTTGGGTTTTCTTCTAAATCAACTCCCCATAGTCTTTTGTTAATGACATTCTGTTATGAATCTAGATTGACATCTACTGCCCTCTTGCCTTTCCCACTTTGCATTCCAGCCATGTGTAGATGCTGGTGCATGCAACATAAAAATGTGAATCTTTTTGACAGCAGAGCCCTCCAGATTTGATGGAAAGAATGTAGATGCCATAGCAACAGCCAGCAGGACTGACCTAATAGTCTACCAATGTCATACTCCATTGCCCATTCGGTTAGTTTGATTAGGAGCATTACCATGTGAAAGAGTTCCTTTCACCTCTTACTTGACTCTAGAATTTGATAATATTACTCTTTGTAACATTACTTCACTGTCTTGAGCTTCTTGCAGCCTGGGAGATTTCCAAGTTCTGCAGGAAACTGCAGAGATATTAAGCACACACATTTTGTCCCATTAATAGAAAACAACCAGAAAGGTGAACTTCATACACTGCATTACTAAGGCAACAAGAGGGGAAACTCTCCAGAATTTTGATTGGATGATTCAATAAAAGTTTCATACCAGCAGTAAGTGAATTTTGTATTTTAAATGCATAATCTCTGTCTCTCAGTCTTAAATTCTTCATTACAGGATTGTAGTCAGGATTTTCAAAAGACAAGGTGCTGATTCTGAATTATCAAACACACACACACTCACACACACGATCATAGGGTTCTATAATCATACCCAAGAGAGAACAACATATACATTTGTGTATATGGTTAAAATTATTTCTGGATGAAAAAAAACTCACTGAAATTTATTGAGACATGAAGTGTGACCTGAAGACTTAGTCAACCTTACTATGTTAATTATGTACTATATTATGACAATTTAATGCGGGTTGTGAGAATACTGAGCCAAGTGTAATCCTTGACAGATTGCAAACATATGATGCTTTTCAGTTATTAATGTACTTTTGCTAAGTGCATTATAGTTTGTTGTAAGTAACCATGAGCATTTGCTTTGGGTAATTTGAGCCTATGTACTGAGCTTTTCATTTATTTCCAGCATAAAACCAACTGCATTTATAAAACAGGCCTCATCCTATAGTTTGTAAGCATTACTTTTGCTTTTCTGTCTGTGAAGAACCCCAAAATGATACACAACTTTTTTTTAAAATGAAAACCCAACAGTTTCAACTTAGGTACCCCGAAGGATTTATCCCTCGAGCCTGGATGATTTGGACATTTCAGCTGGTGCAAAATTTAGCAGCCAGACTGATAAGAACACATGAAAGGGTCTTCTCTGTTGCTGCGTCCATACTTTGGAACTCCCTCCCACTGGAGGCCAAGACTACCCCATCACTGCTGTCTTTCCAGAAGCAGGCAAAGGCCTTCCTTTTCAGGCAAGCTTTCCCTGAATGAGATGTTACCTACTATGTAACTTTTATAAGGATTACCATGCATGATTACATTAACTGATTTCATAAGAACACCAGCGTTTTCCATGTTAGCTTCCACACCTCATAATGGATTTATTTTTTTTCTTTTTGTGTGCTCTTTGTAGCTTTAATGTTACCTTTTAATGTTCTAAAATGCCTCTTCTAATTCCCTGTTCTTAACTTGAATATGTATTAATTGTTCTGGGCTGCATATTGTCCCTCATTATTGTTAGCCACCTAAATGTGAGGGAGTTGCATGGTATGGAAATGGAAGGCAATGTATGGGAAGGCTGTTTAGACAGGCATTTCTATTTGCAGGACACAGATTCATTGACCTCTAAACCAACATTGTCCTCCTTCTTTGTCGAATGTTAGCCTCATTGTTTTTTATTTAAGTTATATTGTTTTATTGACTTGCTGTTTATATATAATTGATATAGTTGATTATTGTATTAGGGTGGGGCATATATAAATCAAAATTATTATTATTATTATTATTATTATTATTATTATTATTATTATTATTATTATTATTATACATGTGTGGTAAATGTAATACATCTCTTCTCCAACCACAAAAGCAGCAGCAGTGTTTCTGCTGAAGATGTAAGTGTTAGAATTAGTCCTTTTTCTAGTCCATTGGCTTTTTGGCAGAATGGGCCGTTGACCTGGCTGGATTGCACAAAGACAACACTGGGACATGTCCGAGGTTGACTCATGTCTGTCCCACCTTGAACCAGAGGCTTCCCTGTCACCTCCTTGGCATTGGCACACACATACCTTGCACTGCTGCTCTTTCCTAGTGCCAGAGCTGAACAAGGCTGCTGGGAGGCAAATTTTGTTTGTGAAGCTTATCATAGCAGTTGTAGGCTGTATTTTTCTTCTCCTTCTCCCACTCATTTCAGCAGAAGCTGCTGCAGTGGGTGCAGGCAGCATTCCTGGAGTCTTCCCCAAGAGCCTATGTCTTCTATCATGCCGATGTTTCATTCTGCCTGCCAATTCTGCCTGCCAAGTACAGTGTCTGATTCTGCTGCAACACAACACCAACCCTTCCAATCAAAATCACATGCACCCAAACATAAATTGCATTATGCCCCCAGAGCACAGAGAATACTCCTAGTTCCCTGAGCTCCTTGCCCTCTGAGGATGCCAGCCATACAGTCTGGCAAAGTGTCAGGAAGAAAATCTTTCAGCACACAGCCAAACAGACCGAAAAGCTCACAACAACTATAATAAATTAATTTAACTTAATACATCTGACTTTGTTAAACTAGACATGTTTAGCCTGATGAAGAGGAGACTGAGGGGGAGGCATGATAGCAGTTTTCCAAAACCTGAAGGGTTGCCACAGAGAAGAGGGCATTGACTTATTTTCAGTTGCACCTGAGAGTATGACAAGTACCAATGGGTGGAAAGTCATCAGAGGGACAGCCAACCTGGAAATAAGGATAAATGGAACAGCTTGCGTCCTGATGTTACGGGCACCGCATCACTGGAGGTTTTCAAGAAGAGATTGGACAGCCATCTGTCTGGGATGGTATGAGGTCTCCTGCCTTGGGCAGGGGGTTGGTCTAGCAGACCTTCAAGGTTGCCTCCAACCCTATGATGATTCTATGGTTCTATATTGAACAAAATATAATCCCCCTGCCTCATATACTGCAAAGTGGCCTAAATCTAATATACTGTAATTCCCCTTGATTTATAACATATTAATATAGGTATCTACTAATCTTAAATCTTATTCCTAACTACTGTACATTAATATTATACAACTAGAAGTAAATAATGCAAATGTACGTTCAGGATTCAGAACAGGACACTCAGGGGTTTTTTAAGCAGATATCCCCACCTTTAAATGGGAACAACCGGTATAAACAAATACCTTCTGGTTCCTTTGCTTATTTCAGGATTTCATTGGTGCACTGAGGCATCATTTACAGGTTATACTGACCTCTGGCTTCCCTCATTTGGGAAACATGTGGCAAACCCAATCAGGAGACCCTGAATTTTATGCTCCCACTACCTTTGCTGCCAGAATGTTTTTACATTTCATTTCTCAAGAAATCACTTCATGATGCCTGGAAATGGGTTTCACTTTCAATTTACTACCCCTAGCAAGCAGAAACCTGTGCTTTTGCTTTTTTCATTTAGGAGCAATCGGTTCTCTGAATATCAGAAGTCATTATTATGGATATTCAGAACTCTCACATTTATACTGTATTTGAAGCTATATTTCTGAATCTAAATGAACAGCTCTACTTCAAATCTGTGAACTGCTTTCCTTAGAAACCATTATTTACCCATCATCTATGAAAAAGGGAGAGGGGGCACTATTTAGTTACATATGTCCCAACTGGCCAACATGATTATGTACCTTTTGTTAATAAATAAATATGTACAATAACACCAGTCATAGAGCAATCCCAGAATGGGATTTTGCAGAATGATCTTTTAGTATGAGGAATTTTGTCTTAATATATAGCAGGCCTGCCCAACAGGTAGACCGGGGGCTACCAGTAGCCCGCGAAGGGTTCAAAAGTAGCCCTCCGGCCATCAATAAAAAAAGTGAGCGGATAAGTTCTCCACCCCTCCCTCCTCCATCCCAAGGACCACTACTGCCCCAGCAAAGTTCTGGGTCAGTCCCTGGTTCCCCCCACTGGCCAGATGATTGGTGTGCCACTGTCTTGTGACCAGCTGAGTCCCTGGTGTGGAGTGGAGGGAGGAGAGGAGAGGAGAGGGGCGAGGGGTGGGGTTGCAGGTGTGCCCATCTCCTTTGTGCAGTGACATCTCCCTTCTTCTCCCATCCTGGACAATTCCCTCCATAACGGGTTAATTGATTTTCAATGCATTCCTACGGGAAACCACTGCTCTACTTACAATTTCTTTATTTATGACCATGTGCTCGGAAGGAATGGATAAAATTCATAAGTAGAGGTTTTAGTGTAGTAGCCCTCAGGCACTTTGGGCCGTAAAAGTAGACCTTGGCCTGTTCAAAGTTGGACAGCCCTGATATATAGTTTCATGAAGTTCTGTGTGAACTTTGAGGTTGTCCATCTTCCTCCTGTTGCGAAAATATGATAAACGGGAGCCATATTATATTCAAATTAGAGAAGAGCACAAACCTTGGTTTGGCAATTTGTGCCAGCTCGAACACACAACATGCCACACATTTTATTCTCTCAACTCCCTGCTGGGCCCACACTCCTCTACTCTTCTTCTTTGACTGTTCAACCAGTCTCTGGCAGGAGCACGGGTTTCCCTGCCCCGTCTCCTTGGCTGAACGCCTTGGCTCCTGCCAGGGATTGGTGGAACAGTCAAAGAAGAAGAGACAATAACACCAGTCATAGAGTAATCCCAGAATGGGATTTTGCAGAATGATCTTTTAGTATGAGGAATTTTGTCTTAATATGTAGTTTCATGAAGTTCTACATGAATTTTGAGGTTGTCTATCTTCCGCCTGTTGCATAAATATGATAAACGGGATACATACTATATTAAAATTAGAGATGAAACACAAACCTTGGTTTGAAAGTTTGTGCCAGCTCGAACATGCAACACTGGCACCACACATTTTATTCTCTCACCTCCCTGCTGGGCCCACATTCCTCTCCTCCTCCTCTTTGACTCTTCAACCAGTCTCTGGCAGGAGCACAGGTTTCCCTGCCCCGTCTCCATGGCTGAACGCCTTGGCTCCTGCCAGGGACTGGTGGAACAGTCAAAGAAGAAGAGATGAGTGCATTCTGGATAGTGAGTCATTAGCTGAGAGGCTGGCAAAGGGAATGCATGGCATCTGTGGTGCTTGTACCTATGAACTGGCATGAACCTCCAAACCAAAGTCCACACCAATCTCTAATTAAAATCATTGGCATATGTTTGTTCAGTAGCTCTTGGGATATCCTGTGTCATCCCTTCAGCAAGGGAAATGCCCATGTTTGTATTTAAAGTATTTAAAGACAAATCTAACCATCTTTACATTTGCTGCTCAACTTTTGTCTTGCAGTTACAAATTGGAAGTGTTATTAATTTGGGGGTAACATGTCTGTAGTTTCACCTGTAAATAAAAGAAGTATGGCTTGCAATGCACCAAAATAGATTTGTCAGCTTTTGATGTTCTTCCATCTCAAACCACTTGGAACAATATCTCCATACTAGGAATGGGCATGAAATGCCAAAATATATAAGGTGGGTAGGATACCTACCTTATACAGAATGTTTGTAGCTCAGAACATCTGAAAATCCCTGCCCTAACTAATTATTATTGCTGTCATTAAAACACCAAAGGTCATCCCACACGCTAGTGCTTTGCAGTTCTAAACACTCTTCTTAAAAGGCCTATGCTGAATTATTAGACTTTTTATAAATATAATTTTTTATTCTTTTTATATAGAATACAAAAATGCACAATACAAATTACAAAAAAGACAAAACATCAACAACAGTGCACCCCTTCTTATTTAGACTTTCAGCAACTTTAATTGATCTTTACATTGATGACTTTCATTTGTGAATGGATGATCATATTTTAGATATCCCACTCCTGTCCATACTACAGCATTTTTAGTGGATTTTTTTCACACATTCACATGGTTTTCATCAAAAGAAATAAAATGACTCAAAATTCAACTGTTGTTATGAATGTGTGACTAGTCCTCTACCAGGTAGCTGTAAAACCATTCTGATCGGTTAACTGAAAACCTGCCTAGATAATCATCTTATTTCTGCTTGCCTACCGAAACCAATAAATTCCTTAAATTAGTGGATTTAAATTTAATTTCATTCTCTGCTACCTACTTGGTACTCAAGACTCTTGATTTTTTTTATCAGCTACCTGTGCCTTCAGCTGTGGATTAGACTCAATTTGCCCCGAACTGTTCATGGCATTTGCACAGATCTCACCTAAAAAACCTCAATAGAGGCACTGGACTGCTAGATTCACAAGCTCTTTCCTCTTCGGCATTTCAAGATCCTCACTGGGGTGAAAAAGAAAGGAACGTCTACAAATGTGAGTCTGAGGCACTTGCTTATTATTTCATCATCTTAGCAACACAGTGCACATATTCTAAACCCTTAAATGGTTGGTTGGATATTTTCTCCCCAGGGGGAGGCAGCTCATAATGAAAAGAAAATGAAGAATGAAAACACAGCATGAAATAGGTTCCATATACAGAAATGATCATATTTGCAGTTCACATATCCAGAATACAAACATATTTCTGATTCCGTTTTTATACCACAAAACAATCTAGCATATGACTTTAAATACCCAAAGCTCAACCCATGTAGAGTTTTTCCTCTGTCGCTGAAATCCAACGAAATGGATTTATGCAAGAACACTATTGGACTGTGGTTTCAATCTTATGCTTGCCTGTTTGTTGGTGATATTGTGATATCAAGTATTATCACTGGTATTGGCTTTCCTTATATCTGGCAAGAAAGTGCGACCTTTGAAGAAGGCAAAGAGACAAGCCAGCAAAGAACATTATTTGAAACCCGCCTTATTTCTCAGAGGAATTCTGCTCCAGGCAGCCCAATGAGACAATAGGAAAAAAGTTCTGCACACCTACCACACCATACCTCTTAGCAAAACCACTGGGATTTGGGTGGTAAAGTTAGCAGACAGCCGTGTGTACATGCCTACCCTTTTCCTCCTCATGTGTGTCTACCAAAACTGCAGTCTGTGCCTCAGAAGAAGTGGACTGCATTTCATGTGTACTGAGGCCAAATAAAACCACTGTTAAAACCAATAGCTGTCCATCTTGGGTTAGACTTCTTAGCATGAAGACTAAATAAATGTGTCCCCCCCCCCGCACATGTGTGCTAGTCATGTCCAACTATAGAGGCTGTGCTCATCTCCATATTAAAGCTGAAGAGCCAGTGTTGTGCAAGTTTGTGGCCATGTGGCCGGCATGGCTGCAAGGAAACACTGTGTTTTACCTTCCTGCTTTTGACAGCGGTATTTATTTATCTACTTGCATTGACAGGCTTTCAAACTGCTAGGTTGGCAAGAGCTGGGGTTAACAGCAGGAGCTCACTCCACTGCGTGGCACCTGGGATACGAACCGCTGAACTGCCAACTTTGTAGCGGACAGATTTCAGTGCTGTAGCCCACGGAGCCTATCTAAGTGTTTATATTGTCATCTACATGCCACTCCACTGCATGTCACCTGGGATTTGAACTACTGAGCTGTTGACTTTGTAGCGGACAGTTTTCAGTGCTCTAGCCCGTGGAACTTATCTAAGTGTTTATACTGTCATCTACATGCCAATCATTACTGTCATGTTATGATGTCATTGGAAACTCATTGGTGGAATGGAACAGGAAAAATCACTCCTTACGTCTCTCTCACTTACTTTGCAAGCCCTATTAGGGTCACAATAAGTCCGTTCCACCTTGATAGCACAGAACCTAATAATCATCCTAATCATCACCTTAGAACTGCTGAGCTGGAAGGGATGCTATGGGTCATGGAGTTCAGCCCCTGTCAAGAAGGTACAGTGGGGAATCAAGCTCCCACCCTCTGACTCTGCAGCCAATACCCAAACCACCACTATCCAACAGTATATGTCTGCTTCAATAAGGTTGCAGCTCCCCTTCTTTGACATTTCTAGTATTAAAAAGGTACACAATCCTGCTGAAAGAGGAAGAACAAGGAAAGAAATTAGTTAGCACTTCCTGCAGTCCCCTTGCTCATGTATCCACTATGGCAATCCATGGACGGTTCCAAACTTTATAGAAATCTTGACTTTCACCATCTCACACTGAATAATTTCTGCTCTTGGCTGCTTAAACAACTTTCCATCTCTTTGCTGCCTTCTCTTTAACCTCCAAGGTATTACACATCTGTCTCTGACTGACGGTGGCATTTCAGTGTAATCATTGGTATAATCCTATTAAAACTTACCCTATCAGTAAAAGTTGCACCAACTGTGAATGGACAATTTGCTGCTGTTCTCATTCTGAAGGAGAGAATTCTCAGAGGGACATGATGGACTATCTCACTGTATGAGATTTCTTCACATCCTTGTTTCTGATTATGTTGTTAAAGAAGAATAAGATAGCAATGGTCCTTTCCATTTGTGGAAACATGATCACTTTTAAACTAATTTGAGGGGAGCTAGATGTCCTTTATTGCTGATGTGTTCCACAGAAATTCTGGGGAATGACAGTGTCAGTTATGGTATGGCAAACAGTACATTCTGTTAAGCAGAGCATTCAAATGTTTTCATTGGGAATGGAGGAGGCCTAGCATAAAATTTATGGAAAACACACTGACGCTTAGCTCTGATTCCAAAACATGTTTTTGAAGCATGTGAACTAGCATTAAACAAATTTAGTTTCCATTATTCAAACCAGAAAAAAAGCATAAAAATCCCACACCTTTTGCTAAGCCCATTATATTCACCAGCCATAATGCATAGCAATACAGTAAAATAAATAAGTGAATCAACAGATAAACAGCATTTGCTTTGCTTTTGTGATATGCCTGTTGATTAAATCTTACTGCGAGCATGGAACTGAATATTATTCCAAAGGTCAAATGAAAATATTTTGCAATGTGAACATTTCTTCAGATGCACCATTACATCAAGGAATCATCGGTTCATGATGCCCTTGACTAACGGAGCCTTTCAGAAGATTATTACTAGGGCATTAGGGATGTATTTCCCCATATCTTTATGTGAGACTGGAATCAGTCGATCTGTTTCCCCCTCTGAATGCATGTGATAGTGTAAGTCCAATATTCCCCATCTATATAATAGGAACAACAGTACTGGCAGTAAGAGAATATTGAGAAACAACATTCATGTTGGGGGAAAAAATGAAAGTTTATTTCTAATCATTACTGGGGTTAAGCAAACCTTTTGTTTCCAAAGATAATGGGATATAACATTCCCATTATGGATGGGGGGAAAGGGGGGACCCAGTCTGCTTGCTTAATTTGAGTCCAACTTCAGAGTTTGCCCACACTTAACACAATCCTGGGTGTGTATAAGAAGATTCCTGTTGAATCTTATAAAAGCCCCACCTGTCCCAGCATTGTTTTAGCCTGTCATTGGAATTTAAGGGAACAACATTCAAGTGCAAGTTTCATTTTAAGTGCCCAATATCTTTCTATGGCTCATTAATTTTGTTACATAAAATGTTACTGATAGAGTCTGAATCTGTTGTGTGCATGTTACCATCCTTGTTACTCTCTATGGCCAGATAGACATCATTGACCATCATAATGACCTCCAGGAAGGCGTGGATAAGATGAGGCCAATCTATGATTCCCCACAGGCTCTTTTATGACACCTAATACTTCGAGCACCACTCACCCCTCCCCTTGATCTCCAACATGCCCCTTCCCCCACAGGTGTGCTGTCCCATTCCATGGAAGTGCTTCTTTGTATGGAATCACAGCTAGTCAGCAGATCCTTCAAGAGTGAGGCATGGCCCTAGAGCAAGTGAGGGGAATCATAGCCAACCCACCATGCCAGAGTAGAGACTAACCTCAATGGTCAACCTGACCAACCACCTCCATGACTTCCCAATGAGTTGAGTGGGACTTTACATCCCCATATATGCATTTGCAGAACATTTGGCAAGAATCTCTTAGATCTTTCTGACCAAACTTTGTCCATGTCTAGTACTGCTACTGCCAATCCCATTAACTCAAGCATGTATGTCCCAACCCCAGGATTCTCTATCTCCTACCTGGGAGGCCACCTATATCTCAAATCATACACATTTCACACCTTGGCCTTGGAACATGCCATTATCAAATCTCCTTTATCACCTCAATGTGTGGTGGTATTTGTCCTTATTCCATTAATCCGAGCATCATTTTTTTTAAATTTTAATTTTAATTCAATTTTTTATTTTATTTTTTCAGGCCATGACATAGACTTATCAGTTCATTGCCATGACTTCTCCCTATTTCATTTGCACTTGGAGGCTGGACTCTTCAGTACAATCACTCTAAGTTTGGTAACATTGGTTTTCAGGCATTTGGGTTATACACCCACAAAGGAGGGCCCCCTAGAAAAGTGCATTTCAGCAACTGAATTAAGAAAAAAACAATCTTCACCAACCTTTGAGGGAATGTATAGGAGAGTCAGAGGAAACATCTCTGCAAGTCTGAAGTCTCTAGGTGGCTGGAGAGAACTTTACTTGGAGATCCTATTTGGGGGTCCATAACTCAGATATCAAAGCTCCAAACTCCATCAAAGTTGGAGAGATTTTAGAGGTGTTTTGGGGGGATGCAAACATCCAAACCTGGTCTCTCTAGGTGCTTTGGGGGGCATTTTATATCCAGATAAATTGAAGAGTCAACAATGGTCAAAAACCATCAATTTGTATTCATCAGGGGACTTTATGACAAATGTTTTATTAATTTTGATGAATTTTCCAAATTTGTCAGAAATTGAGATTTATTGTTCAATCCTTCCCCATCTCTAGTTTCAGTTCTACATGATATATTTGTTGCAATTCTCATTGCAGAAAAGTTGACCTAGGAAAAATGAGAACTCCCTTAGTTACCAAAAGGCTATTATTCCATTATCTGCTATGATCACATTCCTTTTACACACCCTTCCTTCCTTCCGTCCTTTTTATTGATGCTTAAATTGGCCAAAACTGAGAAGAGATATAAAGATATTCCCATCAGGGGAACTGCTGGACCTCTTCAGCTATTAAAATAGCACTAAGCTCTAGATAAAGAAGGCTGAGTGTATTTAACACTGCCATGGAGGTCTCAAAGGAAAGGCCAGAGTTTTGAACAGTTGGCTTTCCAACACACAACAAGGTGACTGGTGGTATATTACTGAAGAAACTCAGTATTTATGAGTGAGCATGGCAATAACTTACTCTCTAGCTGTTTGGCCTTTTAAGCTCCTTAATCTTTGTGGTCAGAAAACCACTGCAAGATTGCCTCAGGCCCTGTGGTTTGATAAGAGCAATTTCATCACACTGGAAATTGCTGAGAGCCCTACACCATTTCTACATGCAAAAGTAGCATTTTGGCTCATGACACAAATATATTATTGCTGTTTCTTAGATTCCTTAATGCAAAGATGGCACTTTCTGGCCCCTGGTTGTCTCTTGACTGCATGTAGAAGTGTAGCTCATGGCCCAGTGTGTAAACCTGCCCTGGGTCCGTTTTAGGTGTGGGGAGGTGGGGTGAAATTAAGAAATACCATTCTTTTTCTTCACTTTCCCTTCTTGTTGGATGGAAGAGTGTAGACTTAAACATTTCCTTCTGTATCCAAATGAAATAACCCAGATCTCTTGAAACTAGTTGTAGCTGCTGAAAATATTATGTGCTTGAGTTGAATCAGAATGTCTCTGGGGAGGGTCTTTATTTAATATGGACTGTCATTAAGCCTTCATGGTTCAAAACTGGCCTTTAACTATCAATGACATTGCATTTGTGAACTGAGATAGGGTCCTTGCATGAGTTAGAACAACTTAATAAAAATAATTCATTGCCCCAGAAGTGGTGATTGCTGCTGTCTTTTTATTTTATTTTTATTGTTATAGATAAATAATAAATAGGGGAGAATAACATGGGGTAAAAAGGGGGGTTCAGGCTGGACAGAACACTTAAAATATCAGAGTCATCTTACAATTATAGACAGTTCAATTTAGGCTGCTATCTTGAAAGATGGTAACTTTAGAAAGAAGTCTAATCATAGCTAACTAAATGAACCTCAATTGCTTCAAGTCCTCAATTGTAAGATTCAGAGATATAAACTAGGGATGGCTATTCATTTTGGATAGCGAGCCCAGGTGGTGTTTGGAAGCCTCCAAAATGCAATCAGCCAATCCCTTACCTTGCTCTGTCCCTGCACAGGACTGAGCTCCAATGAGGAGCCAGCACTAGGGAGAAGGAATGATGACACTGGAGGCACCATGTGGGCACAGAGCAAGGTAAGGGATTGGCTGATTACATTTCGGAGGGATCCGAACACCAGATGGGCTCACATGTGTCATTTCAGAACCGGTAGCTTCCAAAATGAATAGCCCATCCCTAATATAAATATTTCCACCTCTTTTTCTTTGCACATCTTGTTACCCATTGGGCTTTTCCATCCCATCCCAGTCCTGCATCATGTTTTGAATCTTTGAGCCCAAGAACATTGAACATTTGCTCATCTTTCCTTGCACTCAAAGATTTGAGGACCCTCTATGCCAGGGGTACCCAAAGGGCCAGATTTGGTGAGGTGAAAATGTGTGGGGGCTGACCATTCAGCCGCATTTGGCCCCGGGGATGGACTTTGGACAAGCCTCTAGAACATGCAAGGAGGTGGGAAAGATGCTGCAGCAAAGTTGCTGGGGCGGGTAGGCTGGGCAGGTGGCTGGGAGGACAGGCAGAGTCAGGGAGGGCAGGCAAACCATAAAACTGCAAGCTGATGTCTCCATCCAGAATGGGGAGGGGCCAGCTGGTGGGGATGCATGACAGGCTGAGCCGGCGGGGAGAAGTGGCCACAGCCCACTTGAAAATTGAAAATGGGCTGCATTTGGGGCCTGGGCCAGACTTTGGACATGCCTGCTCTATGTGATCCATGGCTGGTAGCACTATCAACAGAGTCATTGGTCACTGCTTTTTGGTCTGGTTTTTCCACGTTATGGTTGTTTCCAATGTTACTTTTATTTTATTTTTATTGCTATAGTATATTTATATCAGTATTTTTATATCTATTTGTAGTTTATTATTATTATTATTATTATTATTATTATTATTATTATTATTATTATTATTATTATTATTATTATTATTATTATTATTATTGTGTTTTAGTATGTCTGGGGTTTTTGATTTGGGCAGTTGCTGTTTTTGTGGAACGTGCTGTACACCGCCCAGAATTCCCTGGGAAAATCAGGTGGTCAATAAGCTTAGAAATAAATAAATAAATATAACACCACTGGCAGATGCTGATGTATTATATTCTGATTTACTTTAATTTGTCACAAGCAGCATCTGCTCATGTGGACACTAGCACAGCATTTTTCCATGTGCTTTGTGAGCCTCGTGGCGCAGTGGTTAAATGCCTGTAGTGCAGGTAAAACTGTGTTCACGACCTGGGGTTCAATCCCAGGTACCAGGCTCAAGGTTCACTCAGCCATGCATCCTTCCAAGGTCGGTAAAATGAGTACCCAGCTTGCTGGGGGGGGGGGCAATGTGTAGCCTGCACACTGTAATTAAAATTGTAAACCGCCCAGAGACTACTTAAAGTGGTATGGGGCGGTATATAAGCAGAACACTTTGCTTTGCTTTTTGCTTTTTGCTTTTTGCTTTGAATGCCATTCAATGATGTCTCCTGATCAATGTTTTTCTTCTTGCCAGTCTCTACCTCTCCAAGGAAACAGGAGAAGACAGAGTGAAGTGAGTGAGGAGAGGATGACAAAAATAATGTCAGTTTTGCAAACGAGATATAAAGGAAATGCAATCTCAGTTTCAAATGTGTGAAACATGTAGTACCAGGGCAACTCAGTAAGTCAGTATGTGCAAGCAAAATACACCCTTCCCATGTGTGGGTTACAAACACTGGGATGCATTGTTCAATTTGGCAACAAAACACATGAACAATCAATAATCATTCTGACTGGAGACAATGTCACTGGTTTGATGTTTTGGCAACAAATAACATATTGCATGCTTAAACCTAGAGAGCTACAAAGGAGTACAGTTTCCTGCTATGAGCCATTCCAATGAGCTAAACTGTGGAAGGAAAATCTAGAAAAGTATTTTAACCACTATTAAATACCTTTAAAATTAGAAGAAATTTATAATAAAAATGGTATTGCTTGGGAAATTTAATAGGACAGAAGTACATGAAGATCATTGCAGTATGCTCCAAGGAAAGAAGACACCAGAAATTTATTAAAATGAATCTGTTTACGAGTATGAGGAGTTCCAGGATGGGATGACTGTAGAATAATAACAGATGGAGGCTCTTACTGATTTAACAATAGTGTGGGGAAAGAAAGTTTTGGTGTTTCAGTCAGACAGGAATGAAATTAATCACAACATCCAACTGCCAGGAGATTACTCTTAAATTGTACATATCTTAATTGTAGTTTTGGGAGTTTAACTTTTGTTGTCAGATATAAATGATAGGATTCTGGGCTAGGATGCTATGCTTTGTTTCATGACTGGTTGTTAGAACATAAT
The DNA here is from genome assembly GCA_037367245.1 of Phrynocephalus guinanensis. Classification (NCBI taxonomy): domain Eukaryota; kingdom Metazoa; phylum Chordata; class Lepidosauria; order Squamata; family Agamidae; genus Phrynocephalus; species Phrynocephalus guinanensis. The sequence goes on from CM074746.1 coordinate 16,999,917, forward strand.
CAGAAGCTGAATTTGAAAACCTGACTGTTGTGGCATGCATCTTTCAGTAGGTTGTATTTCTGAGAGGAACCAGGTTACCATATTTTTCCATCTATAAGACTTTTTCCAACCCAAAATTTCAGTTTTACAACCACACTGTTCTATCCTTGGCTTACTTCTGTGTATAACACAACCCTCAATTTTTAGTCTAACAGATTTAGACAAAAATATAGTCTTATACATGGAAAAATACTGTAATTGACAGGAATACACATTCCCCAGCAAAGTCTAATTAGACCAAGAGTTATTCCTAGAACCAATGAAAAGAAATAAAAATGAGAGGTTGAAATGGAGCTGAGGGGCATTAATTCAGTTTAAATGATAACATTAGAAGGCTGAGCAAGGGGTGGGGGAAGAACGGCAACAGCTACCTTCAATATAGATGTACAATATACATAGGTGTGTGAAGGTAATATTCTGTGAGTGCATACCTCATTTTTCTCTTCTAGTTAAATTTCAATTTATCTGGGAGTATGTCAAGATGACAGGATCTCATTTAAGAGCTGCAAAGACAGCTGACAAAAAGTGTATTAAAAATTAGATTTTGAATTCAGGGAATGAAAGTGCTAAATCACTACAGGCATGTCGGTGGGACAAGATTGATACCAGACGCTATTTAGTACATGTTATTAACAAACCTTTCAAGCCTTGAAGGGACCTTGTCACTACATAACTTCTGCCTATGTAAATAACAGGGAAGCATGGATTTATATTGCCAGCCGTACCAAGCACCCGGTACATCAAAAATTCAGGACAGAAAGTGGTTCTCATGTTAGGAAAGTAATAGAGAAGAAAAAGAATATCTGACTTTGCTCTGACTTTGCCAATGCACATAAATCAGACAACAACAGCACTGGGAGAGGGGGGGAAGCAACAACAATCATCATCTATGAAGTATTCACATCAGATGCAAGAATCTGCCAATGCTTGACAAACACATGGCGGATGAGACACCATCGGCGATTGCTGGATTACTAATAAATTTAAATGTATGAAAGCAGACTGAAGAAAGTGGTAAGTAGGGAAATATTCACCTTTTAAATGCCTCTAGACATTTTATTCCTTCTATAATATTCTATTTTCCTTGTGTGAACACTACTTTGGCAAAAAAAAACCCTACAGTGCTTAAAAGGTCAGACTTTGATAGAAACTTTTCAATATACGTATATGGGTTGCAACAAGTGTAGCAGAGAGAAACGGGAGCCTCATGGCACAGTGATTGAACTACTGTAATTCAGCCAAACCTGTGCTCATGACCCAGGGTTCAATCTCTGGGAGCTGGCTAAAGGTTAATTCAGACTTCCATCCTCCCAAATTCAGTTAATGGAGTACCTAGCTCACTGGGGGAGAGGTGGCAATGTGTAGCCTGTTTGTCACCTGCAATGTTGACTTTTACTAAATTTTATGATTATCTATTTTGTAAACCGCCCTGGGCAGTGCAGTTTGCACTGAGAGGGTGGTATGTATGTATGTATGTATGTATGTATGTATGTATGTATGTATGTATGCAAATAACTTTGTGAGAAAAAACATAAAATAGACGAAACAATGCCCCTAGGCACAACCTATCTTTAAAAAATCAAATTAAACAGATCTGAACATCTCAAGAGGCAAATCACTTATAAAAGGCAGCTTTAATTGATATTGCTTTTGCAATTTAATTTAAAAATCTATTTTTAAAATACATGGAGGGAAGATGTTGATGAACCTCTGCTCAAGCGTGTTCCAAAGAGACCATGACCAATAAAACATGGTTGCTAGTATTAAGTGTTTTGGCCTTCATAGGTGTTACTAATATTTTGAAGCACCATGAAATGTGAGGATCAGGTGGGACAGGTAGCTGATTTATGGAAGAAGTGCTCCAACAATGCTCAAAACTATTTCTACTTTATAGGTCATGACTGGCACCTTGAATTTGGCACTGAAACAAACAGTAGAGAGAAATTAGAATCCAATTGTAGAAGAGTATTGATAACAAGCAAGGAACAGGCATTTCCTGTTTTATTTGAGGGTTTTTTTCATTCATAGTTTGCTTCCAAATGCTGGTGATGGGAAAACACATCCCTGAGAACAAAATGTTTGGGTGGAAACATCAAACATTTCCACTTTTATAGTAAAGAACTGGTGGGATCATAAGCCTGAAAAAGTAATTGAAAATGAGCATGCAAAATTACTTTGGGACTTCCGAATATAGACAGACAGGGTTTTGGAGCATAATACCCTGGATATTGTGAATGTGGAGAAGAAAAAAAGTGTGGATCACTGATGTTGCTATACCAGGTAATAGTAGAGTCACCAAGAAACAACTTGAAAAAAATTACCCAATATCGGGATCTGAAAATTGAACTTAAGAGACTCTGGCATAAACCGGTACAGGTAGTCCCAGTTGTAATCGGCACGCTGGGTGCGGTGCCTAAAGAGCTAAGCAAGTATTTAGAAGAATTTGGAGTTGACAAAGTCACCATCAGTCAGCTGCAGGAAGCCACCTTACTGGGATCTGCTCGCATAATTTGCCGATACATCACTGAGTCCTAATTGCTTGGGAAGCATTCGACTGATGATTTGAATACAAAATCCAGCATAGTTATCTTGTCTGCTGTGACAATTTGAGGAGGAGGAAGAGGAGGTGGTGGCGGTGGACAACAACAACAACAACAACAAACAAACTGTTCTACTATAGAATTTTCTAATATACAATCAATTCATTGATTAAGGTAATTTCCATTCTATGTTATAGGAAACTTGTAGAATATTTAGGATTATTATGTCCGGGTCTCAGTTACGTGAGAAGCCAACATGGGAACTTTGGAGTTTCTTCAAGGGAGGTTGATACCTGTCTGCTGGCAGAAGTGAGAAACACCATGGCCATAGCCATGAGGCCCCACCCCTTGTTTTCTTTTGGCTCATTTCTAGTTTGCTGCTATCAGGAGGGGATATTTTACTTGTTGCAAAAGAAAAGTGAGCTACAGACAAAATAAGCAAATGTTGCATCTGTATGAACCGGCATGATGGTCCTTGATGGACATTCTTGCCAATCCAATGCGATTTCTTGCCAATCAGACGTTTTTAGGAGGCTCACCCGGACCACTTGCATTGTCTCTGTCATCTGATTCTGCCAAATGCAGGCTCCCATTATGCATCACAGCTCCACAACTGTGACGTTCCTTTGACAAATCCAGATCTGTTGTTTTGCTCTCGCAGGCGCGGGCCTGTCATCAATCTCCATTTGCTAGGGTTCCTTAATGCTCTTGCATATAATACTTCACACCCAGCTGTCAATTTGGAATTACGATGTTCCTGGATTTCCACATATTACTAAGGTACTAGAGACAGTGTCGCTTTGTTAAAGAAGGTGTTGAGATATTTCTCCTGCATCATCTGACACATACATTACCTACAAAGCCCTTTAGCAGTTTGCATGTTAATATTAAGCATGCTCGTTTTATGAGTTAATATGAAGTTCCTTATTAAGGTGGGATATTGTAGCCTGGCATCCAGTCATGTCACTTTAAATTAACTCCAGCAGATTAAACCACACACTATTTAACCTATGATTTCCTTTGTTCTTATCATACTTTATGTGTTATTTGTGGATATTTCACATTTATGCAGTTGAGATGGCTATGCTGATTTCCAAACATATATTCTAACACCATGGAAATGGAAGGAAAAAATAAGGCCAATTTTATGTCCTTTACTCTGTTGGTCAGATAGGAAACCACATACACCTAGTAAAATTATGTGGAGGATATGATACATTTTATAGAAGAAGGGTGGCTCCGATCCCCACTCTGTTGGGGGAGGGGCGCGTTTGCCTCCCCAGCCCCGGTTTGGGTGCGCTTTCTTCGCGCCCATCCGGGTTCTTTTGCCCGGGGACGGGAGCCTATAAGAGGGCTCCCGTCCCTCGCCGCCATTGTTGTCGGCGGCGAGATTTCTGGCTGGACGCGCTCTGTCAGCGCGTCCGTGCTGGTTCTCGGGCTCCTCGCCTTACCTGCGAGTAGCCTGCAGCTCCTGCGGCCGACGATCAGCTGGGCTGCTGATCGGAGCCCTGATAAGGGCTCCGGCAGCGCCCGCGGTTGCGGCGCAGCGGCGGAGCGGTTTTTTTTTTTTTCTTCCTCCGACGATCAGCTGTGCTGCTGATCGGAGCCCTGATAAGGGCCCCGGCAGCGCAGCCGGCTTCGGCAGCGGCGGCGGGAGTGCCTTTGGAGCGGCGGCGGCGGCAGCGGTTCATCTCCTTTGCGGCCCGGGTCGTACCGGGCCGCCTGGTCTGCTCTAGGGGTGTGGTGGGAGGGGGGAAGGTGCTAGGGGGAGGGTTAGTTAGGGCCCCGGGTGGGCGGGTGTCCGCTCCCCCGGTGAGTGGGGATAGTTAGGGGGTAGGGGCTGCCCCTAGAGTGGGTCTGTTTTACCCTGCCACCGTGGCCTAAGAAGTGGCGCCCTGCCAGCCCTCCTTAACTGGCCCTCCTGGCGGGGCTTTGGGAGCATTTCACACCCTCTGTCGTCCCTGGCCCCATATCTTTACACTCTCTAGCCCCTCCCTTGTGGTGGGTGGGTGACTTTGTGCCCTCGGGCCAGTTCTGCCCCTTAGGGGTTCTTTGGCCGCTGGCTGGGGCCGTTATATACTGCCCAGCCACTGCGCTGTTGGTCTCTTCTGGGGGTGTGTGGGCTTTGCCTATTCAGTGGGTGGGCCAGTACGGCCATTGGGCTTGGCTGCCCCCCCTTTTGTTTTTCTCCCCTTTGCTTGTACGGTTACTGATGGCTCCCCGAAAGCGCCCTAGCACTTCCAAGGGGAAGGCCCCTGCAAAACGCAGGGCGACTCCCCGAGCTCCGCCACCCCAGTTATCGGGATCCTCTTCGGACGAGGACCTCCCGGATTTGTCTTCGGCCTGGCACAAGCTTAGTAAGCTTGAACAGGCCAGAGCCCGGGCGCAGGGGCTTGGAGGTGGGGGCGAAGGTGGTCGGCCGGTTAGGGGATCCAAGGAGCACAAGCGGGCAATAACTCGTAGGTTGGAGGAACTCATGCTTTCCCGTATTGCTTTCCTTGAAGGTGAGTTGGCTGCTGCTCGCGGGGGCGATTCAGCCCCTACTTCAATTCGGCAGGCAGGGCGGCCTGGGGTGTCTGCGTCCAGTCCGGGGCCTTCCGGCAGCGGGGCCGCAGCGGAGGCTGCCCGGCTACCGCCGGGGGGCTCGGCTGCTCAGGATGGCGTGCTTGATCTGTCCTATGTCGGCCGGGGTCCTTCTACGGGTGTGATGTCATCTTCTTTAACCCAGGTGCCGGGTGAGTTGGTGACTCCCTTTCCTGTTACCCCTGCCCGCCCTTGGCCTTGGGGTCCTCCTCTTGGGTCGACCGGTGTGGCCAGTCAGTCGGCCAGCACTACGGCTCCGGGGTTGGCGCCGGTGGATCTTTCTACCCCACCACCGGGTGCGCCGGGGCTGCCTCTTTCTACGGAGCCTGGCCCTCTGCCTTTACACCGGCCAGTTACCCAGGATACGGCGGTACAAGCCGATCCCCCGGCCGCCAGCTCCTCGACGGCTTCCCCGTTGGAGCTCCCCGAGGGCGATGAATGTATGCCACTCGGCGTACATTTGTCCCAAGCGACCATTGATAAAATCCTAAGTGGGGCTTACGTGGACGTATTTGACCTCCTGAATAGGGAAATCGACCGTGAGACCTTTAAAAGGTTGGATGATAAAGAACGGGAGACGCTCCGTAAGCGTAAGCCTGAGAGGTGCTGGACCAATTGGCTTTCGGCATTTTTTATCTATGCGGCCGTCATTATCAAGGCCCACCCGGATCGTGCCTTGGCCCTGATTGAATACATGGATACGATTCATCGTGCCCATTTGGAATTTGCCGGGTCCGCCTGGTTGCGGTACGATGAACGTTTCCGCTTGCGCGCGGCCCAATCCCCTAAGATGCGTTGGGACGAACCATATGGGCCACTCTGGATGAAGATTATGTCCCCGGCCCGGCCCATTACGGCTGACCACTTCGATAGTGGTCACTTGGCCTTTCGGACTAGTCCAGCGGCGTCCTCCCGCCCTGCGGCGGGCCAGGCGGTTCAACCCCGCTTGGCCTGCTGGGAGTTCAATGCCAAGGGCTCTTGCAACCGACGTCAGTGCCGGTTCAAACATATTTGCTCCGGCTGTGGCGGTGCCCACGCCGCACCTGCTTGCCCTAAGGGCAAGCGTTCCGGGTCCCCAGGCCGCGATAGCGGCACCAAGAAAAATGCAGCTGGCACCAGCGCGGTTCCTAAAGGGACCTAGCCCCATTAAAATCACCCCGTTGCGTCGTTTGCTTCGACGCTACCCGGACAGGGCTGCCGCCCTTTACCTTTTACAGGGTTTTCTTTGGGGTTTTCGTATTCCTGCTTTGGGTCGCAGGGAACCCATGCTGGCCAAGAATTTGAAATCGATCAAGGGCTTCGAGGACTTGGTTAGGGACAAGATAGCTAAGGAGGTGGCTGAGGGGCGGGTGCTGGGTCCCTTCCCCCAGCCGCCCACTCCTAACTTTCGTGTCTCGCCCCTCGGCATTGTGCCGAAGAAGGCCCCGGGCGAGTACCGGCTTATTCATCATCTCTCCTTCCCGGAGGGATCATCAGTTAATGATCGGATCCCTCATGAGTGGTGTACGGTCAGGTATACGTCCCTTGATACTGCCATTGCAATGATTAAGACCTGTGGCCTTGGTGCGGAGATCGGTAAGAGTGACATTAAATCTGCGTTTAGGTTGTTACCGGTTTTTCCAGGTGATTTTGAATTGTTGGGGTTTTCCTTTGAGGGTCAGTATTATGCTGACCGGGCTCTCCCTTTTGGTTGCTCCATTTCGTGTGCAGCCTTTGAGGCCTTTAGTTCTTTTTTGGAGTGGGCCTTGGTGGATAGATCGGGCAGTCATCGGGTAGTGCACTACCTAGATGACTTCTTATTCTGCGGTCCTGCCAACTCTGGCCATTGTGCTTTTCTCATGGCTGAGTTTGACCGCCTTGCAGCGGAGCTGGGTGTGCCTTTAGCTCAGGAGAAGACCGAAGGTCCATCTACCTGCCTTACGTTCTTGGGCATCGAGTTGGATACCGTCCGGCAGTTCAGCCGACTGCCGGAGGCCAAACTTAGTGATCTTCGGGCCCTCTTACTTGGCCTTATGGGTAAGCGCAAGGCTTCTCTTAGAGAGCTCCAGGTTGTTATCGGCCATCTTAATTTTGCTTGCAGGGTAATCGCGCCTGGCAGGGCCTTTCTCCGGCGCCTCTGCGAGGCCACGGCCGGGCTCCTTAAGCCTCATCATCGTAGAAGGATTTCTTCTGAGATGCGAGAGGATCTCGGCGTTTGGCTGAGGTTTTTGTCTCATTTCAATGGGATTTCCTTCTGGCGATCAGAGTTACTCCTGGGGGCGGAGCTACAGGTCCAGACGGACGCGTCTGGGTCTTGTGGCTATGGCATCTTTTACCAGAACCAGTGGTGCGCCGGTCTCTGGCCAGCCCATTGGGCGGCTGCCGGCATCACCAGGGACCTTACCTTCTTGGAATTGTTTCCCATCGTGGGCGCGGTTTGGCTATGGGCGGAGTCATGGGCGAACACGGCCGTCCGTTTCTGGTGTGATAACCAGGCGGTTGTCCGCGTGATTAACACCTTATCTTCACGTTCACCCCGCGTCATGAGGTTGGTGCGTGCTCTGACCCTTAAATGTTTAGACCTTAATATAGTATTCCAGGCTTGCCATGTGCCGGGGGTCAGAAATGAGATAGCCGATGCCCTCTCACGTCAACAGATGGAGCGCTTTCGGCTGCTGGCCCCTCTGGCATCTCCCGATCCGGTGACCCTCCCCGACGAGGTATGGTCCCTTGGCGGATTGAAGCCCACCGAGCTCTAACCCTTGCACTTGCCCCTAGGACGCGGAGGGCCTATGCGGCCGCCTGCACTGAATATGCCCAATTTTGTGCCCAGGAAGGGATTACTCCTTTGTTGCCGGCTACTCCAGACCGGCTGATTCAATTTGCAGTCCACCTGCATTTTAAGGGCTTGGCGCCTCAGACTATCCAGGGCAGATTGTCTGCGCTGGCATTTTATGCCAAGGCCCAGCGTTTTGACCACCCGTCTAATGATTTTCTCCTCCATAAGATGCTGGAGGGCTGGTCTAAGGAGAGGGGGAGAGCTAAGGATACGCGCGCCCCTTTTACTCCCGAGATTTTGGCTCGCCTCACCGAGCAGTGGCCGGTCGTTTGCAAGGGCTCCTTTGAGGCGGCTCTTTTTCGGGCTGCCGCCCTGGTTGCCTTCTTTGCTGCGCTCCGCATCAGCGAGTTGCTGGCATCTTCTAGGTCTGATGCGTCTGGCACGGCCCTTCTTCGGTCGGACATTAGTTTATTGCCGGATGGCATTTTGTTGTGCGTGCGGCGGTCCAAAACTGAGCAGTGGGCTAGGGGTCAGCAGCTATTTTTGGGCCCTTGCCATCTCCCAGGGATATGCCCCTTCCGCGCTCTGAGCGCTTATTTGGCCCTGCGGGGTGATGCTCCGGGGTATTTGTTTTCTCATCGGGACGGGACCCCTCTTTCTCGTTACCAATTTTGGGCCGTTACTGTGGCGGCCCTGGAGAGGGCCGGGATTGTGGGCTGGCATTTCGGCTCTCATTCTTTCCGAATTGGGGCGGCCTCCACAGCAGCAGCTCTGGGTTATGGCGTGGAGGACATCCAGCGTATTGGACGTTGGAGGTCCCAGAAGTTTTGTGTTTATGTGCGGCCGTTGCCGAAATGTTAACTGTTGCCTGAACGTTTTAATCTCTTTATCGTTCCAGGACCTGTTATGAAGACAAGAGCCAGGGTGGTCATCTTTGGCCACAGCTTTGTTTTCTGGGCAGCCGGGTATGCTGCATCTTCCCAGTGGGGCCGAGATTTGGGCCTGGGCGCGTGCGCCACCATCGACTGGTTGGGCCGCAGGGGCATGCGATGGGCGGAGTTCCGCTGCTGGGCATGCCGTATTCCCCTGCATAACCCGCCAGATATTCTGTTGCTCCATTTGGGTGGCAATGATTTGGATCGTGCGCCTGGCGCTGATTTACTCCTCAAGATCCTTCGGGACTTGAGTGAATTTTTGTTTTATTTTCCCGGCACTCGCATCTTGTGGTCCGCGTTGATCCCACGCCTGGCGTGGCGGTCAGCCCATGACCCTATTTTGATCAATAATGGCCTTCGTTGGGTTAATTGCGAGGTTGCCTGTTTTCTTCGGCGCGGTGCCGGGTCTGTTATATTCCACCCTGATATTTCGGAGTGTACCCCCCATCTCTATCGGAAAGATGGAGTTCACCTAGCTACCCCGGGCCTGGATATTTTTCTGTCTGACCTGAAAGGGGGCCTGAGGGCTGAGCTGCTCGGCATGTTGGGGTAAGAGCCCTAGCCTCTTATGATGGCGGGTAGTGCAGCTGGTAACCGTATTCTAGTTGTGAGCTAATTTGTCGCCATTGCGGCTCTCCTCAGCCCTCGTAATCAGTCTATCCACATTGGCTTTGTCAGCGGACAAATTAAGGTAAATATGACTGGAGGCCTCCCGAGGGCTGTGCAGAGCTCCAGATTTAACTGGGTTTATCTAATTGAATACATTGCTCATTGGCTGTGGTATTTCATTCCACCCTGTTACCAGCTGGCACTACGGCGTCAGGTCCCCTTCAGTGATCCTGACTTTACCAGTTAAGAAGTTAAAGAGTTATTAATAAAGTTGTGGCCCGTTTGTACCAAATTGTAAGTGGTCTCGCCTCTTTATTTCGGGGCTTGGGGGGCAAGGGTGGCTCCGATCCCCACTCTGTTGGGGGAGGGGCGCGTTTGCCTCCCCAGCCCCGGTTTGGGCGCGCTTTCTTCGCTCCCATCCGGGTTCTTTTGCCCGGGGACGGGAGCCTATAAGAGGGCTCCCGTCCCTCGCCGCCATTGTTGTCGGCGGCGAGATTTCTGGCCCCGCCCTCCCCCCCTATGTTTGGAGAATGAGTATAGCTGGTCGCCTTTTGGGGCCGGATGGGAATTTTTGGTGGTTACTCTGATTGGCCGTGAGTAGCCATGTGTGTTTTCGCCCATCCCATTCTCTTCACCGCGGGGGTGGGCTCCCTTCTTTTGGCCACTAACTTGGCGGGTAGTGCAGCTGGTAACCGTATTCTAGTTGTGAGCTAATTTGTCGCCATTGCGGCTCTCCTCAGCCCTCGTAATCAGTCTATCCACATTGGCTTTGTCAGCGGACAAATTAAGCTAAATATGACTGGAGGCCTCCCGAGGGCTGTGCAGAGCTCCAGATTTAACTGGGTTTATCTAATTGAATACATTGCTCATTGGCTGTGGTATTTCATTCCACCCTGTTACCAGCTGGCACTACGGCGTCAGGTCCCCTTCAGTGATCCTGACTTTACCAGTTAAGAAGTTAAAGAGTTATTAATAAAGTTGTGGCCCGTTTGTACCAAATTGTAAGTGGTCTCGCCTCTTTATTTCGGGGCTTGGGGGGCAATGCTCTCCGTGTGCTAATTGGATGGATCAATATCTAAAACTCCTAATTACTGGGATTAGGAACAACTGTCATCTATGTACATTTTTATTTTTATTAGCTGGCTCAAATTATTATAAACCCCATAGGGCCACCAAAATTGTTAAATGGACTACAGAAAGATGGAATTGATCTGCTGGCTAACAAATTCCTATACTCCTGCAGTAGTGAGTGGGTTCTTTTTGTCCTTTGCTGACCATAGCATCCACTCTGAGGAAAGCTAATTGTGAGTCTTCCATTCTATAGTTCACTTTGACCTCATGTCACCCTGGTCTGAAATAGATTCATAAGATGAAAAATGGCCTGAATAGGCTTCTTAGATGAAGTCCAGTTGCCATGATTCAACTTCCAGACAAACTCACCTGGATGACTGAGAATCTTCACAGACATAATTATCAACTACACCACATTGGGCATGGCTGTGTAACTAAGGAGCAATAATTTGTATCAGCCAGCCCTGCAGACGAGCTGAAGCTCCTGAGCACCTTTCAAAGGCAGTTGTTTGTACATTCTAAAGAGGAATGGAATACAAGTAAGGTATCCATCAAAGTGTCCAGATTAAACAATTCCAAGAATGGCTATAGGTGTACCAGCTTTAACTGTGGGAAGTAACCCCCAATCACTATGAAAGCCTGGGCATGCAGGTTCAGGGACTGAATCTAGGACGATGAAGCTGCAAATCTGAATCTAGTGAGTAGAGATGGGCACAGAACGAAACGACAAACAAAAATTGTGATGAAAATGAAACAAAACGAACAGAACCATGAAAATTGTGGTCGTTACGTTTCGTTTCCGTTACTGGCGATGCACAATGAAATGAGCTGTTTTAAATGTTAAAAAACGCCCTGGACATTCGTAAAAACGCAGCGGTAATTATTTATATTGTCTGATAATACCTACCAGGGGGGTTGGGGTCCTTAAAATGTTTGTTTTTGTCTTCTCCCATTGCGATGTATTTTTCTTTTCCCTTTAAAATGGATGTCGCCACCAGCCACAAAATGGAGGCAAGCCATGTGGTGGGATCATGTTCAACCAATAGCATGCCCAGGTTGCAGACTGGGCGGGCAGGTCTGGCAGCCACAGAGGGCATAAAAAGCTCTGGCCACCCCCGTTCTCCTTGCAGTCTCTGGTGGGAGTTAGGGTGAGATTGCTGTCTCTGCGACTCTAGCTTCAGTCCTGAGCCTCCCTGTGTGCATGCGTGCTGCGTACCTCTCGGTGAGTACCCTCCCCTGCCCTGCAGTGCAGTCACTCTGCGGCTGCCTTGCACCCTGGGCAACACCCGCCGCTGCCTTTGCAGCCTCCCTGCATACCTAGTCTATACTGTGTCTCTGCCAGCATCCATTTTTTTAGTGTTTTCCCTCTGGTCTGGGGCGTTGGGGGATGCCTGCGCATGGCCATGCTTTAAAAATCGCACAAAAAGCGGGTAGAAACGACAAACGAAAAAACAAAAAAGGTAACGAAATTTTTCAAAAAATTCCCGACAAATGGAAACGAAATGAAACAGACCTCTCAACAACAAATGAAAAACCGAAACACCATTTTTCTGTTTCGTGCCCATCTCTACTAGGGAGCATGACCCTCATTTCAAACTGGGTTTTGATTTCCTGATATGCTTTTTTCTGCACTAAGATTCAGTTTGTTGATCATCATTCTATCAATTAATCACATGAGACACTGCTTTGGAAAGAAAATAGTTTTCTGAGATTTAGATGAAAAGGAACAACAGAGTTTGATGTCACCAGCAAGTGTCACTGGACCCCACAATGTTAAGCCAGAGTGTTTTTCGAAGGAAAGGCTTTTTCACTGAGGGATCTTTTCAATAGCAGTACTATATACTTTTAATTATTCCTTGCAGTCCCCATCTGATGGAAATTCACGTCTTTGTCATGTATATTTATCCAACCTACAGAAGCTGCTTAATGCTGAATAATTTGATGCGGAAATCCCAAGGTTATTTTGGATAGCTTCCATATATTGAACAATGCACACTGCTTTGCTTTGGGTCATACGTAAATCTCTCTTTGATCCTTCACGGGTGGAGGAGTCAGGTGTGGTAGAAAATGTAACTTTTCCTTCTGTAGAGTAGACTTCAGATGAGGTCATAACAGCTTGTCTGTTGGAATTAATGTTGCCTGTAAGAAATTTAAAACATGAGTTTAATCCTTCTGAGCTATGGCTTATTCTCAGCCATGCTTCATGCAAAAAGGAGAAAGTAATGCAATGAAAATATATAAACCAAAGCCTTCTCCATTCAGTAACTGTTATTAAACCAAGATTTACAACTAGGGACCTGTCATTCTGGGGTTGGCCATGCTTTCCAGCTAACAAACACAGCACCCATTAAGTTATATATCTCACCACAGACTGAATCATTGCACTTCCAAGCTGGTAGCATATATTCAGACAAGGAGATATAAATCCATATTGGACAGAGGGAACAAGCACAACCTAGCCTGATGAAAAGAGTGTTTGCTGTTTAAATGAAATGCCAACTGTATTTACTATTGCACTAGAGACAAGAGGGTCTTGAATGGTTAATTTCCCTTTTGACAGCATCCAAATGGAAGAATTTGCTCATGTTCTATAGTAGAAACTGAAGTGAAGTTATTCCTCAGCAACCACAACCTTATCCGCAGTGAGAGTAGGGTTGTACCTTCTGTCCTTCTTGCTGGCTTGGTAGGTCTGTTGGAGGTGAGTAAGAGCGACTCAGCTTTCTCTAAAAATGCAAATCTTAGCATCGGGCAAAAGAAAGAGATACCTCCACAGGTGTAGTGGTTAAACTGTAGTACTGCACTAAGATTAAGTTCTTAGACTGGTCTTACATTGAGTTCAAGCTCAACAAGCCTAGGTTTCAGAAGGAAGGAAGGAAGGAAGGAAGGAAGGAAGGAAGGAAGGAAGGAAGGAAGGAAGGAAGGAAAACATCTGTACATAATATTCAAGAAACAACTCACATAAATATTTGTTTGTTTTTGCATGCCATCAAACTTAGTGCAAAGCACTATTCAAGATGATTAGCAAGAAACATAAATACAAAAAATATATCACACCACCACCAACACCCCATTACCAACACTACAATTATTTTTTTTTATAAAAATGAGTTGTGTAGCCATCACAAAACCCAAATACAAACGTAGAACAGGTGATACCTTTAGGCTACATTTGTATTTAAAAAAACAAATAAAACATTCAGCCAAAATTTAAATTCTAAGCCCTAACAATGCCAATAAAAGCAACTAGAGGTGGTGGTCAGACAAGTTACAGCCAAATTCCACTAATCCCTCAGGGACAATATGACTGAATGTTTTCTTTTAAGAGCTCAGTCTTTAGCGACCTTTTAAATGTGCACAGTGACGTTATTGTGGCCATCCACAATAGCAAGGCTTGGGAATATCAGGTGAGGTAAGCAGATTTCTTAAGTGCCATTGATTTTGTTACGTAACAAGGCCCAAAACTGTGAAATACTTTGAGCAATACCTTGAATTTGGCTACCCAAATATCCATGTGTAGCTGACATGTCCTGCATTCACATGCCTCTGACTTTGTAAGATATTATAGAATCATTATGATAATAGGTGGCTGAACCCACAAGGCAACTTTGCTATTCTTTGCTCTACTAGCAGTATTGTCCTCCATACAGACATGGGAAATTGAAACAAATGTAGGACTACCTGTTTTATATTTCATGCATATAATTCCTATTTAAATGTTACATTTAAAAAAGAATACCCAGTGGTGTTTGGGGTTGAGCTGGGAGGACATGTAGGATCATCGTACTGGGTAACCATATTATCCCATCAAGACACCATGATGGAGAAAAAATTTAAAAGCTATCGCACAGCCTTAGAGATAGGATATAGTACAGTTAACTCAACTTTAATGGAAGGGAATAGACTAAATTGTGCAAAAACCACTAGAGAAATTACAGAAGAAGTGTAGCATACAAAAGCAGGTGAGAATGAATAAATATTATTACTTCAATTAAAAATAAAGCCTTTAATGAACTGCAAAAGGATATGGCAATCACATTGCAAAGTGGATTTCACATAATTAATTTAGTTCTAGAATACACATTTGTACTACTGTAGTTCATTGTCTCTGGCTGCTGGAAATTGGTTCCTACAGAACTTATCTAAATATTGCCAATAGGTTATTACCTCTCAGATTTCACTTAGGTCAAATAAAAGGAGGGAAAGGGGCTTTAAAAATACAATTGGAGCATCTCAGGGGAGAGTTTGTTTACTCCAGGAAAAGTAGCATTTAAATTGAGCAAATCCATTCCTTTGTATCAGGCCCATTCAATTTGATTAAAATGAGTTACTTTTTAAGAAAGATTTCAAAGAGAAGGAAATGTCAGTGACTACCTTGTGTGTAGGGTGCATATTGTTAAAAGCGGGATGAGGGTGTACATGAAAATCCTGCACTCCAAATGATGTGACCACCTCCTCATTCAAGGAAACATGCCCTAAGGTAGTGGCCTTTTTAGATCAAAAAGAACAATACAGATCAACAGCAGAAGAGTCATTAAAATATACAAATAGAGCAATCTCGGTCTAATATGTTCATGACATAAGGTACTGTAGGAGCTCTCTATCTGTGAAGGATGGGTTCCAACCCCCTCCGAACCCCCAAAATGCTGAAAACTGAAGATAAAAGTAAATAGCATTAGAAATGGGCACAAAATGCCAAAATGGTGCTTCATTTCATTTTTTTTTATTTTAAGTTGTTTTGTTTCATTTCATTTTGTACAAAATGAAGTTTTTGTAAAAAAAATTGTTTAATTTTCATTTTGTCTTGTTTTTCATCTTTTATTTATTTTTATTTTTTTACAATTGTTGGGGCCCTCCTGGCGGGTCGGCACTTTTTAATTTATTTACCAGCGGCGACCAGCTGGCACGTGAGGCCCTGACGGTCAGCACTTTTTTTTTTAGTAGCACTGACAAGCTGGTGCATGGGGCTGTGCTGGTTGGTAATTGTTTTGTACTAGCGCCAAACAGCTGGAGCTCAGGGCCCTACTGGTCGGTGCTTTCCCCCCCCCCAGCAATGACCAGCTGGTTTGTGGGGCCCTGCCAGTTGGCCTTCTTTTTGCTGCCCCAAGCACTGATCAGTTGGCACGCAGGGCTTCGAGTGGCAAATAAATGTTTAAAAATCCTATGCTTTCCCTGCGCCCAGTCGGGTGGAGGAACTGCAGGATTTTAAACCTTTTTTTGCCACCCAAAGCCCCTCTTGCCAGCTGATCGGTGCTTAGGGTGTCAAAAAAGAAAGTTTAAAAATCCTGTAGTTTTCCCCACCTGATTGGGTGCATTGTGGAAACCGCAGGCTTTTCCCCATAGGAATGCATTGCTTTAATGCATTTCTATGAGAAAACAAAACGGAACAAAATGAAAATTTCTGTTTCATTTCATTTCATTTTTCTTTGGTGGGTCATTTTGTTTTTCATTTCATTAGGGAACGTAATGAAAAATGAAAATTGAATAGGAAAAAAATCATTTTGTGCCCATCTCTACATAGCATGGTAAAGGGGGGAAATCATGGGGGGAAAGTATTTTAACCATGTATTATCAGAATAATAATAGAATGGGAGAATGGTTTCGGGGCAATTCCAGATAAAAATCATTTAGATCCCTGAGGATCTTGCCTTGGATCCATGTTTTTGCACCACTGTGTGGCCATCTGCCATGATTTTTTGTGTGCAATCTGTGAACAGAGATGGGGCCTAGGATGGGACAGTGGTCTGTGGGTTATCCTGATTAAAAATAAAGTGGATCACTGAGGATCTGTGCCTTGGATCCATGTTTTTGCACCACTGCTGACGGACCCATAATCTTTTTGGTGCAATGTGTGAACCAAGATGACATCTAACAAAGAACAGTGGTTTAGTATGATCTAATGTAAAAATCATACTCATGATGCACTTCGTAAGAAATATCTATCCTCGATTCTCAATAGAATGCAAGGGTGGGAAGACTTGGTTAAGCTTAGGTTCCTTCTCTTTACGCAAGTCACCTCCTATTTGGATAAGGTGGCCTCCTTTGCCTCTGAGATTAGAGCAGCACGAGGATATGGGTTTCCCTATTCCCCACCTCATTGGCTTGAGTAGCTAATGCATATATTAGAATCACCTGTTCCGTGTTTGATTTCCCTCCTTGCTGTACCTCATTTTCACTCGTTGTGTTGTTTTATTTTGTCCTAATGCCAATAAAGGTTGATTTGATTTGATTTGATTTGAAAATCATATGAAATCAAGTAGATCCTTCTTGATTTCACAGATCTGCCTTTTACTTTCTTCCTGTTCCACCCTTCTTCCCTCCTCCACCACCTGACAGCTGAGGAGTCCTCTAGGGGACAAGAAGGATGCATGGCTCCTGCTACTTAGGAGACCAAGCAGAGGCATATAGTTAGAGGAGGGGAGGGAGACCCGGGTGCCTCCACCTCACCATCTTTGGAAAAGGAGGAGGAGGAGTAGGAGTAGAGAAAGCCTGGCTCCAGAAGCCAGGAGAGCCCCAGAGTGCAAGCCTGCCTAACACCCTGGGTTTGGGGGCATGCCGATGAGGAGAAGGGCTTGGCTCGGGGGACGGCAGGCACTTGCCCTGAACTCCACTCCCCAGATACTGATTGACAGAGTGTGTTATGCCTCACACCTTGTCATGAGGGGGCCAGAAGGGAGCATGAAAACTCCCCCCCAGGCACTGAAAACCCTAGCTATGCCTCTGCAAGCCTGGCTGGTTAAAATACCCAAACAAAACAAAGCACTTGGCAAATCGATAAACTGATTTGTGGTTTGTCAGTTAATGGGTTCAAAATTCATGGTGTGTCAAACTTTACTAACCATGAATCAAGACGAACTGCCATTTTGTTGGTTCCTCCCCACCTCTAGTTACGGTTTTAGAGCAAGAGGCAGAGACGTTTCATTTCTAAAGCAAAGACTGCAACCCCCTTTGTCTTATTCAGCCTTGCTTTCTCTTTCCTCAGTTCTAAGCATAATGCCTGAGTGCTGAATTTGTTCCAATCAGTTTGGGACGGTGTCGTTCTACTCTGCATATAAGAAACAGCTCTTTGATATACCCCATGGCCACCACAGAAACCCTTAAGCCAGTTCAGTTTTCATATTTCTTCGTTTATCCAAAGGCAGTGCATTTGCCTACTTCATACTGAACTGCTAGAGCTGATTATGCATTGCGCACCTGCTGTTGGAAATAATGACTGCTGGTGCAGTTTGTTTCATGCATTTGATCTCACTTATTATTTTGTTAATTCAGTATTGTATGGCACCTGTATCGTAGTCAACTAAATGAAGCACCACAAATAAGTGATGGCTCCCACAAGTCTTTCAATTTGCCGTCAAACTGTGCAAGTGTCTGGATAACAGTTGAGGTAGGATGATGGTAACGCCCAAATCCTTGGCAAATTCTAATAAGAGACTGCACTGGAAAGCATCTAATGTTCCATTTAACCACTGCAATAATTCTGGTACAAAATCAAGTGGTCTGTTTATATCCATTTATTCACTTATTTCATTGTCTTTTTTATTAATTTATCCCTTTTGCATTATAAATAATTGTGGCAAGGGGAACAAATTACATTTTGTGTCCAAGGCTGTGCAAATAGCATGAAGAATTATAAAACATATTTAGAGTGTGCAAAATGGCAATGGTTGCTGCTTTATTGTATGAACTTTTCAGGACTGGAAGGTTGGAAGAGAGTGCACACATCTTGATATTGGGGGGGGAGGTGTTTCTTTTCTTTACATTGACTGGTGGTGGGGAATGATGTGGCACTCACAATCTCTTCTTCAAGATTCTCACCAAAGTCAAAATAATAATAAATATTTATTTATTTTGAATATTGTTTCCCCAACTTTTGTCCTTGGAAAAGGACCCAATGTGGCTTACAAGGCAATGCCATTGCTCAGTAACAGTATAAGGACAAAGAGATCACATAATGCCAAAATAGTGTTCATACAATATGTTATCTAGTGTGTGTGTTGTGTCATTAAGTCGTGACCGACTCTTCATGACTCCATGTCCATGGAGTTTCTTGGCAGGAACACTGGAGTGGTTTGGTGCCCTAAAAGAAAATTAATTAATTAATTAAAACCAGTGCCAACCCTGCCCCAGGGGCCACGCGGTCAGCACTTGAAAAAAAAAACAATAAACTGAGATGCTGGCTTGGAGCCAATGCCTCAACAAGCCAATGCTGGGGACTTTTAAAACTCAAATAAATAAATAAATAAATAAATAAATAAATAAATAAATAAAATTAAAAATCAAATAATCAATTTTTTTTTTTTAAAAAGAGTGCCGACTGGCCCCAGGGGTGGCCGGGTCAGTCCTCCAAAATAAAGAAAAATAAATAAATAACTAAAATAAGCGCCAACCCAGCCCCAGGGGCTGCACAGTTGACACTTGAAAAGAAAAAAAGAATAACAATTCAAAACGAAGCAACAAAATGAATATTTCAAAAAATATTCATTTAAAATGAAACAAAACAAACTGAACCTTAAAACGAACTGAACCAAAATGAATTGCCATTTTTTTTTGTTCATGCCCATCTCTAATCCAGATTAAATATGGGAATTTCATTCCCAACCCTGAGCAAGCTACACACTCTTCCTTTGTCGAGACAGACCTCCACGTTATACAAAATAACGGCATGACCATGTAATCAACAGGGTAAAAATCCAAATGAAGTTTTTTGCCTGTTCTTATTGTTCCTCAAAAGGAAAAAAAAACTTAATTCCCTCTGCCTCTTTTTAACAAGAACACATAAGCTCATGAGTGGCAGCCAAATTTGTTGAAGGTATTAAATTGCCAGTGCTAATGCATTCAGAAATCATCTGAACTGATTTGCTATATATTAGACTGCCATTCAACGTCTTAATGAACAATTCCACGCTCAGGTTAAAAAAAAAAAACCTTTCCGTCATATCAGGAAGCTCTTGGAAAATGGCATGAATGGCTAATGCGGTAATTAGCTTACAAACAAATGAAGCTCTTTGCCTTCTTCCTTGGTGTTGATGTGATGTTATCAGGCAATATTTTTGCCATGACACATCTGCCCAGATGCTTTGCTCCCTCGAGGTGCAGCCAAACATGCCCGAAGTATCTTCTTTAAGATGCATTGATGGCCACTGGAGTTGTGCATTAAAAGGTAAAGGTAAAGGTCCCCCCCCCGCACATACGTGCTAGTCATGTCCGACTCTAGGGGCAGTGCTCATCTCCGTATTTAAGCCGAAGAGCCAGTGTTGTGCAAGTCCATGGATATGTGGCCAGCGTAACTGCACGAAAACCCTGTTTTACCTTCCCGCTTTTTACGGCGGTACCTATTTATCTACTTGCATCGACATGCTTTCGAACTGCTAGGTTGCCAGGAGCTGGGGTTATCAGCGGGAGCTCACTCCGTTGCATGGCACCCAGGATTCGAACCGCCGAGGTGCCGACTTTGCAGCTGACAGTTTTGGAGGCCTTAGTCCTCTGAGCCACCACACCCTGAGTTGTGCATTGCACCTCAAACAGTAAAAACCACTAATCAAATCAGGCTTATTTGTCTCTGTAGCAATCACAGGGCATGCAAAGAGGCTGGGGATGGGGAGCAATTTGTACAGATCCTTCCTATTAAATCTAGCATTCCAGGAGTTAAAATAGTAGACATGTGTGTGTGCACCCGCATGTGTGTGTGTATGCATGCATGTGCAGTTGATGTCTGTGCCCAAAACAATACAAATAAAACCATTAAATGATTCACAATTAAAAGTTGCCACTCCATGCTGTCAAGTCAACTTCAACTTATGGTAACCCTACAAATCAATGACCACAAAAATGTCTAGTCCACAATTGCCCTGGTCAGTTCATGAAAGCTCATGTCTGTGGCTTTCTTGATGGAGTTAATCAATTTCAGATTTGGCCTTCCTCTTTTCCTGTTGTTTTCAATTTTTTGACACACTATTGGGTCCCCCCCCCAAGAAATATTGACTACCCCTGATCTGCCCAACGTATGAGAGACTCTTTTTTTGTCATTTTTCTTTTGAGAAAGAATTCCAGCTTGATTTGATCTATGACCCATGTGCTAGTCTTTCTGGCATTCCCGGGTATCCACAAACTTCTCCTACAGCAGTGACGGTGAACTTTTTAGAGACTGAGTGCTGAAACTGTGATTCAAAACCAACTAATTTTTACCTTATCATTGTGCCATCCCCTAATAATTGTGCCATCCTCAAACAATGATTCCTACCTCTAATTCTTTTATGATTTTTTGTTAATTACTTTAGAATTTCCCTTTAAAATAGCAGGGTCTCCTCTTGCCCCCTTCTCAGAGTTGCTTGTTGTTGTTGTTTTCATTCATGCAATTGAGTTATTTTCCCCCCAACAGATATTGTATGTCACACTAATAGGGCCACATATATGGACAAGGGTCTGTCCATGATCTGTGCATCTCTGTTCGGACATGGGTCACATCAGAGGATGAGTGCACAGCTGCAAATGCCTCCAGCTGAGATGATTTCAAAGAGGATTGGCAAAAGCACAGATTACAAAACAGTGAATGGCAATGCACATGATCCCCACCTATCATTTCCAGATCCATGGCCACATACCTTGAAATTAGGGAAATTGATTCATAGTCACATTGTAAATAGGACCAAATGTATTCTCAGTCTAAGCTGCCATGAAGAAGTGGGTTTTGCTTTCCACTTTATTTCACTGAATTTCTTACTTCTGAAAAAATATGCAGTATATTGCTAACTATTATCTTGTTCATGACCTTGTAGATTATAGTACTCCTGCATGCACAGCCTTTCTGGTCATGCTGTCCCTGTGTACTTGCTCCATGTATGTCTATGTTTAGATTCACAAGAAAAAGATAAAAATACTGCTTTTTTATTAAGGCATGAGTTTTATATTTTGTTTGAATTGCTAAAACCACCATCAGCACCACAAAAAGGGGGTTGAGCCGTGTGGCCATCACAAGCCTGTAACCTATTTTTGCAATTGTGACAAATGTTCTAGCAATCTCACTTTTGGGACAATTAAATACATGTCAGGGTTCTGCCTCATTAAAAATTAGTAATGGAGCATCTTACCCAGAAATTCTGTAGCAGCCAGACTTATTCATATATGACTTACAGTTCAGTCACAATTCTTAAAAGCTGCTTGAAAAGCTGGGTCTTCAGCTGTTGATGGAAGGGTAAAATGGAGGAGGGGGACAACATGACCTCCTGTGGAAGTGCATTCCACAACATGGGAGCTGCCACAGAGAAGGCCCTCTCTCGTGTCCCCATCAGCTGTACATGTGCTGGCAAGAGGACTGATATGAGGGTCTCCTCTGATGATCTTAAGTGCCAAGAAGATTCAAATAGAGAGATATGGTCCTTCTGGTAGCCTGGACACAAGCCATTTAAGGCTTTATAAGCAATCACCAGCACTTTGAACTGGGCCCAGTAATGGACTGATAATCTCCGCATTTATTGTGAGCTGCCTATCATCAGCCCTAGCCAGCAGTCTGGCTGCTGCACTATCATTTGCCCCAATTTAAACCTCTACAAATATTGTAATATCATTAGAGATGGGCACAAAATGAAAATATAGTGTTTCATTTCATTTTGTTTCTTTAGTAGTTTTGTTTTATTTTGTCAGTAATGAATTGTTTTGGAAATGAAACAAAATGATTTGGAACTCTATAAGTAATGGGGAGCACCCTTGGACTCTTTCCTGGAATCTACCCAAATTTGGAGTGGTTTGGGGTTTGGGGGTCTGAGTTATTAAGCTCCAAATTGGGTCTCCCCACTTTGAAGTAGTAGTAAGAGCACTATGTTACCACTTAGCAAGGAAGCAGTTAATTCTCCGGTTCAAGTAGGGAGAGTAATTGCTTCCTCCGCCACATTTCCCCTTACGTCCCACTGAAACCTCTCTTTTAAAAAAATATTTTTAAAATTACCTGGGGGGACACTTTGAAGCTTAGTAACTCACACCCTGAACCCCAAACTGCTCCAAATCTGAGGAGCTTCCAGGGAAACTCCCCCAGTTTGGTTTCTAAACAAAAACAACAAAAACAACAACAAAAAAGCAGTTGGGTTCATTTCAGGTTGAAACAGATTCTTTGGTTCTGTTTCTTAATGAAACATTTCATTACATAACGAAATGACAAAACAGTGTTTTGTCTTTCATTTGGTGCCCATCTCTATATATCATTCTTGGCTTAGAAACTGAGCATTAAAACTTTAGCAAGATTTGTGCATCGATGATGCTTCTCTAGATAGATCTTTGGTGCCATCCAGCGTGGTTTTTATTTTTTTAATGAATTGTTCTCCTCTACCACTCATTCTCTTAATCTTAGACATGTTTCATCCTTTCCAAACATGGATATTAACAATTAGTTACAAAGAAATTTAAAATGGTTTGTAAAAATGTTTCCATTACCGCTTTCCATCTTAATACATTTCCTCCATGGAGCTGCTTTAAAAAAAATCACTGTGCATAATATGGTTTCAGATGCTTGATGATCTACAGATGTTCAAAACAGAGTTACTCATTAGAGCTAATACACACCAACAGGAAGCCATAAAAATAAAGATTTTTCCTTTTTTTTAGTTTGATGGAGTGACAGCATTAAAGAATTTATCAATAAAATATATGCCAAGGAAGCAAACATCCAACAAAGCAACTAAGATCTTAATCTCTGCATGTTTCTGTGCATCACTCTGCCCTATGGCCCAATTTGGCATGTGAACCGCTCTGAAAAATAACCTATGGCCCAGACCCGAGCACCAGCTCCAGAAGTTGAGGGTTGCAAGAAAAATTCAGCACTCAACACTCATGAGAACCCTGCAAAACAAAACATTCAATCCATTAAAGACAAAAAACAACAATAAAAATACATCCATTGGAGGGACATTCCTCTACACACAATGCTACCTGGGTATACAGAAAGATACTGAGTTCTAATAATTGCAGATTAAGCCTGGAACGGAGGAGCTGCCCCCAACAGCCAGACTGATAAGTTTACCCTTTGTGCAGAACAAAAAACAGACATACCTTGTTCCTCTGACTTGGTGCACTGGCTCTCCTTCATCAGGAGGCTAAGAGAGAAGAGGAGAAGAAGAAAAATGGAAAGTGACAACAGAAGAACACCCAACTAAACCAATCCTCTCCTTTGATCCTTGGATGGTGCCTCCCACAACTCTGCCCAGGAGGCCCATCCCGGAGGGAAGGGAGACAAAGAAAGAGGAAAACTCACCCAATTCCACTGGAGGAGTAGCTTCCATGTGGAACCACATCCTTGAATTCCATGTGTAACAGAAAAACCTTCAGCTACTATATTGCCTTAGGATTGGTTGAGGATTATCAAGAACCCCAAACAAGGCACATAAAAAGAGAACGTCAGGGAGCTTGCTCCTTTCTGACCCAGTGAAATCTCATTGCCGATAAGAAGCGACATACGTGTTGAGTGCCGAATTTTTCTTGCAACCCTCAACTTCTGGAGCTGGTGCTCGGGTCTGGGCCATAGGTTATTTTCCAGAGCGGTTCACATGCCAAATTGGGCCATAGGGCAGAGTCTTGTCCCTCACCTTTACGGTGAAAGATGGCCCATACAGAGGCATAAGGCTTGGGGGTTGGTGAAGTAGGGCTTCTGCTTATATATACCGCCCCATACTACTACAAGTAGTCTCTGGGCGGTTTTATAATTTTAATTACAGAGTGCAGGCTACACATTGCCCCCCCAGCAAGCTGGGTACTCATTTTACCGACCTCGGAAGGATGGAAGGCTGAGTAAACCTTGAGCCTGCTACCGGGGATTGAACCCAGGTCGTGAGCACAGTTTTACTTGCAGTACAGGCATTTAACCACTGCACCACGAGGCTTGGGGATTCTTCTCTTAACCTTTG
The DNA here is from genome assembly GCA_037367245.1 of Phrynocephalus guinanensis. Lineage (NCBI taxonomy): Eukaryota > Metazoa > Chordata > Lepidosauria > Squamata > Agamidae > Phrynocephalus > Phrynocephalus guinanensis. The sequence goes on from CM074746.1 coordinate 17,024,338, forward strand.
TTGGTTCTCTTTCCCAAACCATAGTTCTGCCAGAAAATGATGCCTTGGAGGAAGAGTCTCATGGATCCTGGTGCTTAAACCAAAAGTGCCTTGCTGGAGCAGGGGAGTATGGTGGTGGGGAAGGGTGGAATATCCAGGTTCCTTGGAGCTCATAATCTTCCTCTCTGTTTACAGCCTTGGACTGTATCTGAATGCAAGAACTCTTGGATAACCCTACATACACATATTTGAGCACAACCTTGAAAGCTAGAAGCAGGATTTCAGAGAAGTCTCCATTGGGCTGTCATTTTCATGTTATTTTGCAAAGCGCAAAATTGTTTGATTCACTGTAACATGGAGACCAATGGAATTTCTTCACATCTCCAGCCCTCAGAGTAAGTTCACTCAAAAGTGCTTCTTCCATCAAAAATGCTGTCATGAAAGAGTTACATTATAATTTAAGGAGCTGAGATACAATGATATGCTTTTAATTTAGTTGGGAATGTGCTACTCCAGTAAATCTGAAAAAAGTCTGTTGAAATTTAAATAAAAACTTTATCTGTCGAGTTCTGCCTGCTTGGCCATGACTAGGATTAAGAGATAATCTAGCCATTTGTCACATCATTACTTGTGTCAAATGGCATTTCAGCAAACTCCAAGAGTCAAATGTATAACTAATTTAAAATGAAGGGGGCCATGATCATTATGAGAATCATAAACAGAATGATTAGTCATTGGTTGACAGAAAGAATCAGTTTATTTATTTAAAATGCATTAGGACCCCTGTATCTGTGGGTGTGTGGGGGGATTGGTTCTGGGTGGCCACACGGAAACTGAAACCTGCAGATAGGAGCAAATGCTTTTATCCAATGGTGACAGTGGCAACAGCAGTGGTAGGGTGCCAGGGGTGAAAGCTTTCTCCCTGGGCACCCCACCACCCCCTCTGGGCAGCATGGCAGATTGGGTGGCTCAAATGTATGCTGCTGCTTTGCCCGGTAAGCTTGAATGGTCAGGGGTGTCTCTGGACATTCAAGATTCTTGGGTGGCAGACCGGATGATGCAGTAGCATGCCTTGGTGGAGAGACATGGAGATCTCCCTTGGCTGCAGCAGCAGCAGCAGCAGCAGCAGAAACAATGGTCATGGTGGCGGGCAGCAAAACTCATCTGCTCCACCCTGATCCTCCTGCCTTCTTGCTTGCCTGCCTGCCTGCCTGCCTGCCTGCCTGCCTGCCTTCCCTGCTAGCAGCTGTATCTCTCACCTCATTTTCCCCTTCCTTCTCCCCCTCCCCAGTGGCACCTCTCTCAATAACCAGGAGCCCCAACACCTTGCCTGTCTCTCAACACCAACTCCACTCAGTTTTGCCCTTTTGGCTCCCAGCGCCTGCCTGGCCCGCAATCACTCACTCTTGGCTATCTGCTCTCTCTCAGTAGGTAAAGGGTTGCTACTGTATTTCTACTCCACCAGTCTCCATAAAAATAACCCAAAGTAGCTTACATCATTAAAAGATAATCTTTAAACCTAAGCATTCATTCATTCATTCAAAACGTGCATCTTGCAAGTGATTTGGTTAAAAACTGTAAATAAAGATTCATCCATTTATTTTGCAAGAGAAAAAAGCCCTGCATTTTGTGGACATTTAAGGAGGGAACTAGGAGCTAGTTGTCAAATTTTAAGGGAAATATGGGAAGACAATGGAGAGCAGGTCTTGTTAGCAGCATTTCATAATTTTTTGAATTATATGTCCAAGACTTTTCTTTTGTTTATTTGAAAGGCTAGCTTTTGTTTTAATGATCCCAAGGGATCACTATCTAAGCCAATCAATGTAATTTTTTTAAGAAAAAGAAGGGCAATTGACCCCAAAAGAGGATCAGGGTCCAGCAAAGTATGGCCAAGCAAGACTCTTGTCTGAAATTGTGAAAAACCAGTGCCATAGTTGACAAAGTGATGTAGGTGATCAGCAGCATGGGCCAATATTCGGACATTTCTTGTGTCGCTGAGTTTCTTAGTTGGAGCTTTACTAGGTGAGCTGTAGACAAGGAAATAAATACAGAAATCCAGGCAAGAGAGTAGAAACATGTGCTTCCTTCTGCCATGGAAGCCTGATCTCTGCAATAACTTTCAGTTATGAAACAGAAAAGATAGTTGGTAGTTGCATCCTGTGGAAGTTCCTCTGAAATACCCCATTGTTACACAGCATCTCTCATGGGTGTCATTTCACAGCCTTACAATATATACAGAATATCCCACTGTAGTCCCACAAGGGTTATATAACTGGGGCCCTATGTAGAACATCAACACATTTGTTTTCATTGCACAATATACTCTCTCGGTCTCTTCTGGAAGTGCTGTCTTTGCTTGGCTCTGTTGTGATCAAAGTGCAACCCCACAGCAATGTTTTATATACATTTCTGGGAGGAAAATGCCATTGTTTGGCAGTAGCCATTTCCCAGGAGGGTCTAAATCTGGAAAGAACTCTCTGACTAGGTGGAAGTCATGGGGACTCAGCGCTTTTTTTAAAGCAACACTCTTAAAAAAGACATTATGTTTGTAAGATAAGAGCTTCTAAGGTATGAGATTGGGGGTAAGGGAGAAGAAGTCAGAACCCTAGGTGCTTCTTAAGCACTATTTCTCTCTTTCTTGCAGAAATGAAAAGGTACAGCAAGACTACCAAATCTGCAAATATAGTCTTAAGAAGCCTCATTGAATAAAATACAGTACTGTATCTCAGTGTGAGTCCAGCAGGAAAAAAAAATCTTTTAAATTGTAATTGTACATATGAAAGCTGCTTGGAGGAAGTGCTTTGGAATGGTCTATGTTTTGTCAACAACAAATATGGCTACCTCCCTGCTTGTTCCATATTCTAGAATATTTTTGGACAACCCCAATAGCATTACTGAAAAAAAATGGGACATTGTGGAACACCATTAATTTCACTTCCTCCTTGTGAAGGCTTTCTGTTGATTCTCATTCCTGGCTTTCTCCTTTTTTAACCATAAGGTCTCCTTCAGAGGACCTCCCAGGTCTGTTAATCTGCTCAAGAGCCTAGAAAGGAGCCTCAGAAGTCTCTTGATGGTTCAAGTACAACCTGTCCTTTTGGCCACTCCATTCATGTATCTGAAAACAATTCTAAAAGCTACTAAGGCAGTGTTTAGCCTTACAGAAACTATAGTTCAGCAGTGTCATATATTCCTTTTCCTTGATTCTTGGAGGGCTGCTACTATACTGAGGATCTGCGATGCTCCTTCGTTCCCATCTTTTTGCTGTTGTGATCTTCCTTTTACAATAGCGACACCTCGCCACGTTTGCATAAAAAAGACATTTTTTTAATCAAGTAAAGTCGTTCTTTCACAGCAAGTGGAGGCTCCTTTCTTTCCCAAAGGGCCTGCTTTTCATACATATGCATACAGGATAACTTTACTATTCCTGTCTGAAAGGTCAAGGAAGAAATTATTGAACAAGGGCTACAAACATATAAGTTTAACTCACAACCCCTCAGAGAAGGCTTGGTGGTCCCAAGTTGTGAAACGCTGCTCTAGCACATACTTTTTCTTACCTCTGTTTTATTTCATTCATTCATTCATTCATTCATTCATTCATTCATTCATTCATTCATTCAGTTTGTATTAATACCACAAACACACTCTGGGCAGTTCACATCACTGCACTGCAGTGTGATTTGTATCACAGTTGGTCATTATTAAGTAAAATTGAGCTTGATTTACATGCCAGATTGCAGAGGTATCCATCTTGAAGGAAATCCTACTGCCCGCCACAATTGGAGAGTATTGCTTCTAATTGTGAATTATTCATTTTTATCCTAAAAGTGTTAACAAAGAGTATGTCATTTCTGAGAGTAGCTAGTTTCCTGTAAGGCAGTCTAAGTTGAGAAAACCTAGGAGGTCAATTATTTTAAATAAGTGATATAATTTTTGCCGATCGGAAGTTTGCATGGAGAAAATAAAATCCCATGCTCCACTGGATTCCTGCATTACTGGAATCTTATCTGCTGCAGACATTGTTGGGCTAGCAGTCATGTTGGGTGGGCCCTCATGATGAGACAGCAAAGTTTGTGTTTGTTTATGCTCTGTACAATCAAGTCAGATCCAACCCAAAGCAATCCTAACAGGGTCCTTCAAGGGAATGAAATATTTAGGGAGTGGTTTTTCCTGCTCCATTCCTCCGGTGAGTTTCCGTGGCCAAGTGGGAATATATGCCCTGTTCTCCAAACTCATAGTCCACCACTCTATTCAGTACACCACACTGGTAACCACAGGTGTCATGGCTTACCATCCACCAGAATATACTATAAAATTATAAATAAATCCTTTTAATGTTTTTTCCTTTCAGAGAACAACAAACGCTGACCAAAACCAATTATTAATTTCAACCCCTGTAGACTCATTAAATACCTCCACCCTAACCTGCTAGAGATGGCCTATATATCCAGGAGCACAAGAGAAGAGGCTCTATCAGTGTTGAGGACTTTGAGCCTAATGTCATCTTTCTGAACCCAAGATCTCATGGAGTTTCCCTGATGAGATCTTGGACAAGGTGAGCTCATGCACCATTAGCTCATAAAAGGGAAGCTTCCCCAGCACTGTGTCCTATAGAAGGGATGACTGTGGTAAGGCAGTCATCCCTTGGAACCCTCCTCACACATCCAACATATTTTCAGGTTCGAGAGAGAGAGAGAGAGAGAGAGAGAGAGAGAGAGAGAGAGAGAGAGAGAGAGAGAGAGAGAGAGAGAGAGAGAGAGAGAGAGAGAGAGAGAGAGAGAGAGAGAAGGTAGGCAAACTCATGTTGGGAATGATTTGTTCCTCACTGACCGGATAGCTACTGAGGCCAGAAAGGTTTTTGTCTTCCCTCTTACCATGCAGACTTTGGGGTAATGCCACCTAAGTGTGTGGTTGATTGTGTCTGATATTTTAAATAGTGCACCTGCTTTTCTGGATCTATGTTTTATATACCGTATATACTCGAGTATAAGTCGAGGCCCCTAATTTAACCCCCCCCCAAAAAAAAAAACTGGGGAAGTTTATTGACTCAAGTATAAGTGTAGGGTGGGAAATTCAGCAGAGCCTGGCAGCTCCTCCTTTGTGAGTTGGGGGAGCAGTGTGTAATGTTTAAAATGCTTTTAGCCACCAAGCCAAGCGCTTGCCTCAGTGGCTAAAAGTCATTTTAAACATTGTGCACTGCTCCCCTGTGATGAAGAGGGGGGTCAGGAGAAGCAGTGTTTGATGTTTAAAATGATTTTTAGCCACCAATCCAGGCACTTGTCTCAGTGGCTAAAATTATTGATCCGAATATAAGTCAAGGGCCTCTTTTTCCAGCCCAAAATTAGGGCTGAAAAACTAGACTTATATTCGAGTATGTACAGTATGGGATGGGACAAGAAATGTGGTGCAATAAAGCTGGGTCATAAAACCACAACCACTTTGGCCCAGTATGAGTCACAATAGGTGTAGTCACTGAAGAGGGAAAATGTCACATGTCCATTGTAAGCTGGAGAGGGTTGCTGCTGGCTGTTGGATGTGGGTTCATCATATTTAGATACGTTCCACAGCTGTGGGCATTTTGTGCATTTAAATTCAACCAGGAAGCACCATCCTTGTTCCTTTACATAAGAACATAAGAAAAGCCATGCTGGATCAGACCAAAGGCCCATCTAGTCCAGCTTCCTATATCTCACAGTGGCCCCACCAAATGCGTCTGCGAGCGCACAAGACTAGATAGCTGTCTCCTGCTACCACTCCCCTGCATCTGGCCCTTGAAGTACCCTGGTTTTAAGCCTGGAGATTACACATCTCCATCATGGTTTGTAACCTGTGATGGACTTCTCCTCCATGCTTTCTCTGGGTCTACCTCTGTGTAGTCAAACAAATGCCGTATCCATCTTCCAAATCCTACCTCACCTCCTTCCTTTTCTTTTGCAACAATAGACTGAATAGAATTGATGAGTTATTGTTATGTTACATGTTGTCAAGTTGTAGCCTACTTATAGTGACTCCAGTAGCGTTTTCAAGGTTTGTGGGAGTGGTTTTCAAAGAATCATAGAATTGTGAATTTGGAAAGGGTCTACAACATCATCAAGTGCAAACCCTTGCTTGATGAAGGAATACACATCAAGGGATATCTGCCAGGTGATTGTCCAAATTTCCCTTCAATGCCTCCTGTGTTGGAGCACTCACTTCCTCTTGAGCTTGTTTCAACTGTTGTACTGCTCTAACAGGTTTACTGCTCTGTCTCCCCAGTGAGTGAGTGTCTATGGCTGAGACGGGATTTGGAGCCAGATCTTTGCAGACACTCTGTCCTTTACAGTGTGATTCTGCATCTGTGTTAAAACTAGTGATTGGATTTAGGACAACAATCATTCTCAGTACATCAAGTTTTGGACTGTTCTTCATATGTGCATTAGTGGTGAATTAGACTTCAAATAAGCCATGATTCTTGAAGCCGGGGACTTCGAGTCTGGAGGTAGGGGGCATTGTCTCCCTGCCTGTGTCATGGTCAGACCACCACCTGCTCTCTTTCCCTCTGGCGATTCCGACCCCCCCCTCGCGGGGACCATCGGCCTCCTGTGTTGGCCCGTCCCCGAAAACTTATGGACCCTTCTTGGTTCCAGGAGGTCTTCGGGGCCTTTCCTGGAGAACTGTCTGGCGCGCCGGCCGAGGTAGTGGCTAACCATTGGTTCGAAACAGCTGCCCATACCATCGACTGGATCGCCCCTAAGCGCCTTCTCCAGTGCTGAGCTCGGCCCTCGCTGTGGTTCACGTCTGAGCTCCGAGCAATGAAGCAGCTGAGGAGAAGGCTAGAGCGCAGCTGGAGAAGAACCCGGATGGTTATTAATAAGGCTGCCATAGTTTCCCAGACTAGGCGCTATTCCAACGTGATCAGGGAGGCCCAAAGAACTTTTTTCTCCCTGAGAATTGGTGAGGCCTCTAACCGCCAGGCGGAGCTCTTCCGGGTGGTTCGGGACCTCACCAATCCTAGTCTGGCCAGGCCTCCTCCTACTGATTTCAGTAGTGAGAATTTTGCAGCCTTTTTCGATCTAAAATTGAGGCCATCCGTGCCGGCTTCGACTCTGGTTGCAGTGGCACCGCCCTGGCATCCCCAGTTGCTGATCCACCTTCGTTGCCTCGGTTGGAGGTGCTTGGGCCTGTTTCTGCTGTCGAGGCCTCTAAGGCTATGGCTCATTGCCGGCCGGCGTCCACCCCTTTCGATCCCTGCCCTGCCTGGCTAATTAAAGCTGCCAGTGGGACTATGGCCGCTTCGGTCATTGCCACTGCCTCCTTCAGTGAGGGGGTTTTTCCCTCCCGTCTGAAGGAGACGGCGGTAAAGCCCATTTTTAAAAAAAACAGGCCTTTCCCCGGACGATTTGGCAAACTATCATCCAATTGCCAACGTCCCGTTTATGGGCAAGGTGATTGAGAGGGTGGCAGCGGTCCGGCTGCAGTCGTACCTGGAGGATCGGCAGTGCCTCGATCCTTGCCAGTCTGGGTTCAGGCCTCGTTGGGGGACTGAAACAGCTTTGGTCGCACTGCAAGATGATCTGATCCAGGCGGCCGACAGGGGTTGCTCTACCCTGTTGGTTCTCCTGGATCTGTCAGCAGCCTTTGATACCATCGACCATGGTATCTTGATGGATCGGCTCTCTGAGGTGGGAATCGGAGGCACTGCTTGCAGTTGGCTCCGTTCCTTCTTGGAGGGCCGTCCTCAGTACGTCCAGTATGGGGGGGAGTTGTCAGCCCCTTGGATACTCCCTTGTGGGGTTCCACAGGGGTCATCGCTGTCCCCCATGCTGTTTAACATCTACGTAAGGCCGCTGGCTGGGGTAATTAGGAGATTTGGAGTCTGCTGTCATCAGTACGCTGATGACACGCAGCTCTATCTCTCCTTTTCCAACTCTGCAGTGGAAGCTGTGAGGATCCTTGATGAGTGCCGGGACGCCGTACTGGCTTGGACCGGGGTGAACAGGCTTAAGCTCAACCCCGAGAAGACGGAGGTCATGTTCTTTGGGAGCTCACCGACTGGGTACGGTGGCCCTCTTCCCTGTCTGGGGGGGGTCCCTCCAGCCGGTGGAGTGGGCGCGGAATCTGGGCGTGGTCCTGGATCCGGCGCTGTCCATGGAGTTCCAGGTGGCATCGGTTACCAGGGCCGCTTATTACCATCTCCGTCAGATCGCCCAGATCCGCCCATACCTGGACGCTGACTCTCTGAGAACAGTGGTCCAAGCACTGGTGATCTCGAGGCTGGACTACTGCAACGCCCTCTACATGGGGTTGCCCTGGAATCTTCTCCGGCGTCTGCAGTGGGTTCAGAGTGCGGCGGCCAGGCTGGTGGTTGGTGGGCGTCGCTACGACCACATCACCCCAGTCCTGGCCTGCCTGCACTGGCTGCCCGTTGCGGCCCGGATTAGATTCAAGGTCTTGGTTTTAGTTTATAAAACCCTCCATGGCTTGGGACCGGACTTAGAGCGCATCGCCCAGTGATCCATCTTGGCCCGTCCTGTTCGGCAGGTGCGAGCGCACTCGTTACGGGTTGCCACTCCACGAGAGGCCCGGAAGACGGTCATCCGGAACCGGGCTTTCTCTGTAGCAGCCCCTTCCCTATGGAACTCCATCCCCAACGAAGCGTGCTCTGCAGAGTCCCTGCAGGTCTTTCGGAAAGCTTTAAAATCTTTTTTATTCCGAGAGGCCTTTGGCGAGCTTTAAAGTTTTTTTTCCCCGCCATCGTTACTGGTATTGTCTTGAATTTTCGCCTTGCCGGCGATTAGGGATGCCTTAGAATTTTTAGAATTTCTCTAGTTTTTTACTTGCTTTGATGTTTTTATATTGTCATTGTCGTATTTGTTTTGTATATTATTACTAATTGTTGGCGCTTGATCGCCTGTTGTTAGCTGCTTAGAGTTCTTCACAGAAGATAAGCGGGATATAAATATAATAATAAATAAATAAAGCCGAAAGGAAATAAATTCACATAATGGGATAAACACATTCAAGAGAGTTTCTGTTGTACAGGTCTGATGTGTGTGTGTGTGTGTGTATTTGTGTGTGTGTGTACATGTACAATACAGATACATCAGCTACCCCTGGTAAATAGAAAGATTTAGAAATAGCCATTTCACCTAGGACACTTGACATTCAGTGTACAATTTTTGAAAATGATAAAATCATAATTGTAAAAAAAAGACCTGCAGGATTGCCAATCAGATCCTCATACTTTGGTGCACCCTCACACATATATCTTACTGTCCCGGTGTAGAAGAAAGAATGGATGTAAAGAATAGAGCAATTTCCTTGCAGTAAATTGGAAAACCTGCCAACCTACTAAGTGATCTCCCATCAATCAGTGTTGAATTCACCTTAGCTGCAGCAAATTCATGAGCTAGCTATTATGGATAGGTTTTGCAGTGACTAATGTTATATGAGAAACACATTTAAAATCTGCACACACCGGTAGCAGTTTCAAGTATCACATTAAATAATAATAATAATAATAATAATAATAATAATAATAATAATAATAATAATAATAATAATAATAATAGTGATAGTGATCATGATAGTGATCATCATCATGATCATGATCATGATCATGATGAAGAGGAAGAAGAATAAGAAGGAGAAGAAGGAGAAGAAGAAGGAGAAGAAGAAGAAAAAGAAAAAGAAAAGAAACTGGAGTAAAAAAATATGATGTAAAATATTTTCTTCACACAAAAGATTTATAATTCTTGAAATATGTTCTGTGGTGATATTAAATGCACAATGTAATACTTTTGCCATAGCATCTTTTAAAAGTCATAAAAGAAAATGCATGTGATTGGATAAAGGCACTTTTGCATTTGATGTTAAAAACACTTAATTGTGACTCTGGTTAATGCAGCATGTAATGTGGGAAAATGGCATTTTTAGTTTTAATGACAGTCTCTAGAAATGCAACTATTAATCTTGAATTATGCAGTGTGCGTGGATTTTAAAACAGAGTCTCAAATGAGAATTAGACAGATGAATTAGGCACAACTGGGAGTAAACTGCATAGAATTCAATGAGGTTTACTCACTGAATAGGTCATGCAGACCTATAAAGGGGTTAGACATAGTGCACTGAATTTGCTGGCATCAACCCCTTTATTTTATGTGTTTTTAATCAGAATTACAAAGAAGGCGGTGACCGGGGTTGTGGTGGTGTATGGTTTACAAAATAGCCCTGAACCTTAGCTAAGTGTTTTACAGATCTGGCTGTGGAACCAGAGGTTCACAGTTTAACTCTCCTGGGAAAAGACTCATCCTGTTTGTCCTTGGTAGGGATGATCACCTTATGAAAAATGAAATGCTGTTTCATCATTTTGTAAGCTTACAAATAGTTTTGTAACAAAACAAAACAGCGAGCAGTGTTTTGTTACAAAAATCAAACAAAATGATGTTTTTTCAATTTTAAAACAAACTGTCTTACAGACACCAAATTTGGCGCCTTTAAGATCCAAGGGGAGCCATATCATAGAGTAATGAATCATTTCATTATTATTTCATTTTGTTACTTTTTTTTTTTACAAAAGTTCATTTAAAAACAAAATGAAACAAAAACCAAGGGAAACAAAAGAAAACACTATTTTTCCATTTCGTGCCCATCCCTAGTCCTTGGGCAAGATTGACAGTCCCGAGATGTCCTCAGAAGAAGGGAATGGAAAACTACCTACAGTGTTACCTTGTATAAAGGAATTAATTCATTCCAAATGAAATTGTGTTAAGCAAATTTTCCTTTATACAAATTTCCCATAGGAATGCATTGAAAACAGAGTGATCCCATTTTGATGTTGTACAGATTTGCCCCATAGGCAATTCTGTTAAGCAAATTTCCCCTATCTCTGGAATTGTTTATGTTGTACAAATTTTATGCTCTACAAACCGTTTGTTATACAAGGGTCCACTGTATATGCATTATCTATCTAAGAAACTGGAAAGGGTTATCATAAGCCAGAACTGACTTGTCAGATCACAGTTGTTATTATCAATGTAATCCAACATCAAAATAAGAACCAGCAGCAATTCAAACCCAACATGAGTAGTCTCAGCAAAGAATGAGGGACCAGGGCTGAGGTTGGCATTCACCTGGGATGCCAGCAGAGCTTTAGGAGTCACAAAAGCTGAACTGTAGGGGGTGACAAGCTAAGCTGAGGATGTTAAGCTTAGTTGCAGAGATTGAAAAGCTGAGCCAGTGATTGCATCAAGCTGAGCTTCAGAATTGTTGCTGTTGTTTTAAATATTATTTGCAGTGAGTATGAAGGCGAAAAATCAAGTTTTATTTTTAATGTGTTTGTGTTACGAAACTGATCTTCCTCCAATTAAGTTTTCAATGCATTTCTTTTTCAATGCAGTATATATATATATATATATATATATATATATATATATATATATATATATATATATATATATATATATATATTCATTTTCCAATTATCCATGATGTCTCATTATTCCACTCAAACAGAGAGCCCACTATATGTAGCTGAAGAGGATGTGTAGTCCAGGGGAAGAAATTGCACAGCAGCTATTTTGTGTAGGTGCCGAGCCTAATAAGTTTTTGTTATTGCTGCTGCTGTTGTGTTGTTAGGTGCTATCAAGTAGAACCAACCTTTAGAGATCCTAATAGGGATTTTAAGGTAAGTAAGATATTTCAGAAGTGGTTTCACAAGTTGCATTCCTCCAGTGTATTTCCATGGCTGAGTGTGGAATTGAACTCTGGTCTCCAGAGACCTAGACTGACACACTATCCATGATACGACACTGGGATGTGCAAATCCAGAAGAGCTACCATTCCATAAGTATCATGGTACCATTCCACTAAGTATCATGCACACTTGATGACAGAAATTTCATTGAGATCTCACAAATCAACCAGGAATGCACCCAAGGCAAAATAAAGCAACAATCAAGGGGCAAACTGAAGTCAGTGGAGTCAAATGAGGTTGCAAAATCAGCTCCATCAGAAATAAAATTTGGAGTAGCAAACACAGACCAAAGATGCCACAAGCTGCTGATTATATCATGTCAAGCAGAGTTGTTCAGAGTCTAAAAAGTAGAAGTACATGAGATAAAAGGATCAGCCCAGGAATTTGAACTAGATATGGCCACGAACCTTGGTTTGGAGGTTCATGCCAGTTTGTACACACAGTACCACAGATGTGGCACACCCCCACATGCCCAATCAATGACCCACTCACCATTTGGAGTATGCTCCTCTCCTCCCCATGTTCTGCTCTTCAACCAGTCCCCAGCAGGAGCACAGGCTTGTCTGTCCTGCATCCTTGTATGAGTGGCCAAACACCCAAAGAAGTGGGAAAGGCATGCTTGGGCTCCTGCATGGAGATTGGATTTACCCCTGAAGAGAAGGAGAAGAGTGCCCTTCAACTGGCATGAATCGCCGAATCAAGTTTTGTGACCGTCTCTAATCTGGATATATCCTCTCTGATGAATCCCTTATATTGGGGTAATTGTGATGCAGCAGTGGCCAGAATCCTATCATAGCTTTACTTGTATGTAGATGAAATTATGTAAGTTGACAATGGCCTGAATAAGCTCATTGGATGTGCAACGGTCTGGTGTGTGTGAATGTTCCACCTATTCAGCTCTTCCAAACATCTATTAAGTATCAGTCATTAGCCATGGCCTTCCTGGTGGAGGTGTGAAGTGCTTCTGAATTGTTTGGGAATCGCTTCAGGCCACTGTCTACCTAATGATCCTATTCGGACCGGGGTGGCATGAAACCAAGGTGAATTACAAATTGGAAGACTTGCACCTCAGACTGATGAACCTGTTTGGATGAGTGAAGAAATATATCAATCTCACAAGAAAAGTCCAGTTGCCATGACTCAACTCTTGGATAACCTCACCTGGATGACTTAGAATCTTCACAGGCATATGTAAAGTGTCAATTTGTGACAAACTGACACTAATTAATGAGGAACTGGTCACGTGCATGAAAGGCTTGCAAGCAGCAATGTTATTGGTATTTCTTTAATTAGCGACGCTTTGCGGTTTTACTTTATTTCACTTAAATATTCATGTATTGGACCTTGAGCTGTGGTGCTGAAAGAGACTCTTGAGAGTCCCCTGGACCCCAAGGAGATCAAACCTATCCATCCTGAAAGAAATCAACACTGGAAGGACAGATTTTGAAGCTGAGGTTCTAGTACTTTGGCCACCTCATGAAGAGAGAGGAGTCCTTGGAAAGGTCCCTGATAGACATGGGCACTACTCGGCAAAATTGTCGTTTCCATTTTCAGTTATCATTTCCATTACGTAACGGAAACGGTAACGATAATTAAGCCATCAGAACTCGAACTCGAACCGAAAAAAGAAAATTTTGGTCGGGTTTTTCGTTTCCGTTTGTGGCATCGCGGCGATCGCGCAATGCGAAGCACAGAAAAAGTTTTTAAAAGTTTTTTTTTTAGAAAAACCCCGACAAAAAAGCAGGCGAAAATATGCCTGCCTCAGGCTTTGCCACCTACCAGAGGGGTGGTTTCTGGGGGGTCCCCGGCCTTTCCCCCCCTCTTCTCCTGTCCTGGGCTGCTTGCACCAGGCTGGGGGGGGGGGGTCATCCTCGTTGTCTCGCCATGCCATGCGGTGGGGGGATCCAAAATGGCGACCACAATTTTTCTTTTGAAATTGTGGTCAAAAAAAACACACCAAATCACCACAGAAACATGTGAAATTTATTTATTTTAAATGCCTGAATTTTTATAGTAGCAGCAGTGGGATTTTTATAGCAATAAAACATCATATTGATTTTATTTTATTTTATTTTATTTTTCATTTTTTTAGACCTGCCCATTTGGGCTGGGCATGGGATGGGACCATGCAATTTTTTTTGAACCATTGCACCAATGGCATTGCTAGGTTTTTGACTGACACTTCTGGATGTGTCGGAGGGCATAAAAAGCCGAGGCACCTTCCAGAAATCGCAGTCGGGTGTATGGATGTGGTTGAGGGAGGAGGGCTGGCTGCTGGTGCTCGTGTGATCCGATTGAGATTCAGGAGGGAGGCGGGAGGCTTTAGGATTTAAGTTAGGCAGGCAGGGAGGGAATTGAATTTAGAAAATAATTTCTTTGATTGCCTGCAGCTTTGTCTGCTGAAGGGAATAGCAGTTTATTCTTTATTTCTTCTCTGGCAGTTTGTGAGGATTTTTTTTCTGATATTGGATAAAGGGGGAGGTTCGACTGGGAGTGGGAGGTGTGGATTTATTTTAAAAATATATTATATACTACCATTTATTTTCTATTTTCCCAACTTCAATTTGCTTGCACACACACACACATTTGGGGTGCAAGCCAAGAACAGAACCTCTATCCTAAGTGATATCCTAACTGCCCACTCACCCGTCCGCCTGTGCAGCCACCCGCCTGCGGCCCGTGTCACCGCCCACCCACTCACCCGCCTGCGGCCGCCCCCCCTACTCACCCACCCCCCGCCCCTCCCGCTGCCTAGATTGCAAAAACACCTAGCGCCGGCCCTGATTGCGGGACACCCCTATGCTCTGGCAAGTCAAATCGCGCTAAATTGTGGTGGAAACAACAAACGACAAACGGAAATGACAAATTTTTGGAAAATTTCACGACAAACGGAAATGACCTGAAATGGACCCGTTCCGACAAACAAGAACTCGAAACATCATTTTTTTCTGGTCGTGCCCATGTCTAGTCCCTGATGTTGGGTAAGATTGAAGGCAAAAGGAAAAGGGGACAGCAGAGAATAAGATGGTTGGGTGGTGTCATCAATGCAACCAACATGGATTTGACCAAACTCCTGGAGGCAGTAGAAGACAGGAGGGCCTGGTTTGCTCTGGTCCATGGGGTCTCGAAGAGTCAGGCATGACTGATCAACTGAACAACAACAAATCCAGCTAAAATATTTTAGCATAGCTTTTCTTCCCAGATCATCTAATCCATCTGAAATGATGTGTCTCTTCCACTTTCTTTTCCTTGACAACAGTGCACCACCGTGAAAAACAAATTGACTTCCTTTGCTTGCAAGCTGCTTGAAAGACTGTTTTCAATGCTTGACTATGTCTTAATTGTACTGGACTGTATATACTGTAAGCCACCTTGGGTCTTTTTCAAGGACAAAGGCAGGGTACAAATATCCTAAAATAAATAAAAAAATTAATTTTTATGACTGTAGGCTATTCTAAAAATCCAACCATTTAAAATGCTCATTCAAGACTCCTTCAGGTTTCAGGGGAGGTGAAGGTAACCATGAACTCATTAGAATGAACCGTTTGTTATTTAAAAGTCCCTGTACCGTGCATCAGGAAATCCTCTTTTGGCAGCAACTGCCTTCATTTCCAGCCTGGAAGACACCAAAGATTCCTTGTCTTCTCAGCCATCAACATGTTTTTGATATGCAAAGTAGAAAGTGTTTATTGGTAACCATAAGAAATACCCTTCACTTTCATCCAGAGGTAGGCACTATTAAACAAAGGAAGTTCCCTAAAATATTAAGAATGGTTGCATCATTTCCTATATTCTACAATGCTCAAACGAAATATCTATGCGAACACAAGTACCCTGTTTACTGAAAATAAGACTGTCTTATATTAATTTTTGCTTCCAATGATGTGCTAGGTCTTATTTTCAGTGGATGTCTTATTCCATGATCATTTTAAGTGACCCCCCTCTCCCACCCCTGTGCCAGTGGACACCTTTACCAGATATCCCCCAACCCCTTTATCAGACATTTCCCTCCTACCTCAGTCACCCCTGTGTGTCCACCCAATGTGCCCGAATCCTGCCCCGCTCGACTCACTGTCTAATTGTCAGTCAGCCAGATTCCATCAGGGCAGAGCGAGCAGCAGGCAGCAGCTTGTCATGGTGGCAGTGCAGGCTCTCTGATTAAAAGAAACCTCACACTTCCTGGCTGCTCTGGCTGCACTGCGGACAACAGTGAGCTGCGCGGCAGTGCCTGCTGCTATGGTCCAGAGTCCAAAGTTATGGTAGCTTCGGGGGGCCTTATTATCAGGGAGGCCTTATGTTCGGGAGAGGACTTATTATCAGAGAGGACTTATTTTCAGAGGATGCCTTATATTTCAGCGAGAGGCAAAAATGTAAGTAGGTCTAATTTTCGGGGGATGTCTTACTTTTGGAGAAATGGTATATAAAAGTATCAGAAACTATAAAACAGAAGCACTGCATGATGGAACAAGCCCCCAAGAATGAACTCAGAATTAGGGTTTGCAAATAGAACAATTCCCCTCAGAACTCTACAGGCAGAATATAATTTGCTACTTAGACATTAATAGAGCTTTTACACGACCTCTAAAATCTGCTGGCAACTTAAATTCAGACCAGAGATCGTGGGGGTTTGTTCTGCTTCTTGTGTTCCCACCCTTCCGTACTCCATTGCTCCTGTCTGGGTGAGGGGAGGGAGGAAAAAAAGGAGAAAAGAATGCAGGCTCACCTTTGTCTGTCCTCGGACCAGCCCCGTAGCAATTCCTGTCTGTTAAAGGGGTGGTGAGGTCAGCAAAAACAAACAGAAGGCAGGAGAACCCAGCATCCACAGCTTTACAATCCGCATTGGGAAATTTTTTACCTCTAGAGACAAGGTACTTGTAAAATGTGCTGGGGCACGCTTAGGTGGGCATGGTTGTACTTTTTTTTTAAAGTCCGCAGCTGGTGGGAAAACAATTTTAAGTTCCACATCTGGGAGCCCTTTGCCTTGGATTTTAGGGGTTGTGTAAAAGCTGCCTTAGTAGGGGCATAATCTCCTATGTGTTAAAATGAGGAACTGGAGATCTAGCAGACACTAAAGGCCTTTGTTCTCATTTGTTTAGGTTATCTTGCAGCATCAAGTCCTGAAAGATTATGTGACTCCTGGAAAGAATGAAGAAAGGAGTGGTATTTTTGGTCTTCCATATCTCTATAATTTGTTCCATGTTGTCAGAAAGAAAACAAAATACCTCTCCTTTGCAGAGGAGCAAGATGAATAATTTTGCAGTTCCTTGGCCTTAATGTGAGAATGAGAAAAGCACAGAACAATGCATTCCTATTAGGGTGTGAAGGCATCTTGCTAAATTCCTCATTCTCAATGAGGCTGGCAGTCTTAACAGATTGAAACAGACCACTGAGAGTTCATTGGTCCCTGTAAGATTTCTCCCAGCTGAAAAGTGAGACACATAGTACTTTATTTCATTAAGAGTCTGGGAATCTGTGCAAGAAGGTGATGCATAATGGCACCTTTTTCCTTCCACGAAACAAAGCACATGTCGGGCAACAAAATGACAAGGTAGCAAAACAATCCAAAAGATGCACACAAACAGCGTAATGCTTCTAATTATTAAAGTCCATGCCATGATGCTGTAATTTAGAGATGGGCACGACTAGGGAAAATGACGTTTTCGAGTTGTCGTGTGTCGGAGGCAGTCCGTTTCGGCTCGTTTCCGTTTTTCACGAAATTTTGCAAAAATTAGTCGGTTCGTTTTTTCGTTGTCGTTAGTACTGGTTTGGGGGGGTAGCGGGCTCCTGGAGGGAGCTGCAGGAGTCAGCCAGAGCCACAAGTGACGGACTGGCAGACTCTTTGCACCCGCTGTGTCTCACGTACTTGCATGTAGTGCAATGCAAGTAGATCTGGCTTAGGGTTAAGACGGGTTAGCGCAAGGGCTAGGGTTAGGCTAGTTACGGGTGAGGTTAGGGTGAGTATTGGGGTGCACCTCTGGGTGCCTCTCTGACCCACTTAGAAGGACAGTGTACTGGCGTATGGGTTAGGCTTAGGGTTCGGGTTTGGGCTACGATTAGTGGGCTGTTTATGCCCGATTGGCACATCCCAGAACTCTCTGTGGTCAACCTGGCCAAGTGGCCATGCGATTGGTGGAAAATTTGCATGGTCTACTCCCATGGGCGAGCCCATCATTGCAAATGTGCAGGTGTAAAAAAATAAAATAAAATAAAATAAAATAAAATAAAATAAACGGAGACTTTTTTTTTTGCAAGAAAAACCCACTGCTGCTACTGTAAAAATTCAAGCATTTAAAATAGCTAATTTTCGCATGTTTCTGTGGTGCTTTGGTGGGGTTTTGGGCAACGATTTCAAAAAAAATATTGTGGTCGCCATTTTGGATCCCCCGCATTGCATGGCAAATGGATGCGCCCTCCCAGCCTGGTACAGTCAGCAAAACCTGGCCATGCAATTGGTGGAATGGCTCCAAAACTTTGCATGGTCCACTCCCATGGGTGAGCCCATCATTGCGAATGTGCAGGTGTAAAAAAATAAAATAAAATAAAATAAAATCAACGGAGACTTTTTTTTGCAAGAAAACCCCACTGCTGCTACTGTAAAAATTCAAGCATTTAAAATAGCTAATTTTTGCATGTTTCTGTGGTGCTTTGGTGGGGTTTTGGGCAACGATTTAAAAAAAAATATTGTGGTCGCCATTTTGGATCCCCCGCACTGCATGGCAAATGGATGCGCCCTCCCAGCCTGGTACCAGCGCAGCAGCAATAGCCAAGGAGAGGGGGGCGGGGAAACCCCCCCCCAAATAAAACACCCTTCTGGCCTGGTAGGTGCCCTCAGACTTTTTTCGCCTACTTTTAGGGCCGGGAATCGGGGTTTTTTTTAACTTTTAAAAACTTTTTTTCTGTGCCGCTTGGCATTGCGCGATCGCCGCGATGCAAGTAACGAGCACGACAAATCAGACCAAATTGTTCGTTCGTCGGTTTGAGCTCAAATTTTGGCGGAGTAATTCCCGTTACCATTTCCGTAGAGTAACCAATACGAGTAACGGAAACGGAAACGGGAATACCGCTAAGTCGTGCCCATCTCTACTGTAATTTTTCAGGTATGTTCAAGTCAACAGAAGAAGAAAAAGAGATGCAAACAGTAGATCCAATGCCTGGAAGGAGTGGGTAGTTATGAATAGAGGCCAGATGGAAAGCATGATGAACTGAACACCTGTTTTGCCCCTAAGAATGCTTACCAATATGAACAAAATATTTTGCTCACCTTCAGGTAAGTAGAAAAAAGAATGCACTGTCTTCTTTGAAAAGTGAGAAAGGGGAACATTTCAACACTTGGTCCATAAAGTTTGGAGTAGAAATGGGTGTTTCATTTCAGAAAATGACTGGTTCAAGCTGTGCAAGGACATTCTTCATCCCACCTCCCTGTCTGATTGGCCAGCGCCAGGGAGAGGAAAGGAAGACACATCGGAGGCTGCTTCCTAGTTGGATTTTTGCCCAGTGCCAACTACAGCAAGGTAAGACAGTGGTTGATTTTTTTCCGGAGGGTGGGACTGGGTTCCGAGAGCCAGCTGTGCTGGCATGTTTTGTTTCAGAACCAGTCCTCTTCCAAAATGAAATGTCCATCTCTAGTTTGGAACACTCTGAGCAGGTTAATGAAACCACTGAAAGCTGCAGGGGAGATGGTAAGCACAATAAAGAATCCTGACCCATGCTTATTTAAAATCAGCCCATCTGACAACCTTCATAATTTGACCATTGCCAGTCTTGCACTCACTCGGTCAGTCAGCCAAATGCATTGTTATGGTCTTAGACATATCATCTTGCACTATGGATCAAATTCAAACTGAATAAACCTCCTGAAACGAACCAGACTGTTAAGTCAAGTAATCCAAAACTCATTACTGCCAGTGAGTCTTCTCTAGCTGGGAGTAGTGTTGGCTTTTGTCCTCAGTAGACTTTCCCTGCCTCCTTTACAGTATGTACAGCCTCCTTTCTTCTGTGTCCCTTTCCCATGGGAGAAATGGAGCCCAATACCCATCCCTTAAGAGACAGATTTCTCCACCATAGTTTGAGAAGTACAAGACTTTGGGAGGCACTAAGGAAGTGAATCCTAACACAAAACAGAGACCGTGACTAATAAAAACAGGAGAGGTGACAGGATGAAGCCTTGGTGTACTACAACTGTCATTGTAATACTCTTAGAGATGCCAGCTAAGTATCCACACAGCAGCTGGTGTTCTGGAATAGCATTTTGACCCAGCTCATGAGTGGTTCTGGCACCCCATGGTTATGGAGGACACACCAGATCAACTGATGTGACTTATATCAATGAGTGAGATCTAAAACAAAATATGGCGGTCTGGAATGCTCCTGCTCAGACAGAGTTCCAAAATAGTATCCAGCGATTCCCTTTTCCAGCATACATAACTGATGATTGTGGGTGCTGATGGCAATTTTAGTGCTGTGTTTTAATGTATTGTATTTACTGTATTTATAAATTTATTGTATTTATATGTTTTTATTTTTCTAATTTTATTTTAATTTTGATGTTTTTATTGTCTATTTTGATTGTGAGCCACCCAGAGAACTTTGGGTAGTGGGCCACATACAAGCTATATAAATAAATAAATAAATAAACATTTTCTTAATTCAAATAAAACAAAAATAAAACAAAAATGGAACATGACTATAAAAGGACAAGGCCATGCCCTTGACCTGGGCAGTGAGAGGTCACAAATTTCTGGAAAATGGAAGTTGGTAGAGTTTGATAATAATTTTTTTGACTAATAAGAAAGAAATGAGCCTAGTCCTTTTTCAGTGATACTATTTCCTAAGGGACATTCCAGGATGCTAACATTCCTATCTGTCTGTGACTATAATCCCCAACTCTGCCCCCTCCCCAAATATTTAATATTTTTGTGAGTGGTAGGACTGAACAAAAGCACAGGCCCTGCCCCCTCACCAGGTCCTCATTGCTTGTTGAAGTGTAATTGGCGCAAAAACATATGGGCCAGATGAAATTCTTATGATTCCCTGATCCATTTCATCTCTTCCTACACATCATTCTACAGAGTACCAGAAAGACCTCAATTCTATCCAACATGACCTTGCAAACATCATTAACCTACATGATATTAGTCACTTGATAGCAGCGGTTTCACTCAGTCTCTGCCAGAGTTGCATTGCCTTTCAATAAAACAAGTCACTTGCAAGAATCTCACAGCTTTGTAGACAATTATGAGCACATTTGCTGCACATTTGTTCAATTCCTGTGTAACAAAAATGGGAACATTGCTATTCGGAATGGATAATTTATATGATATGAATAATATTATAAATTACCTCGCTTTTGCTTTAGTGATGTTTGCAAACACCACAATAAAGAAATAAAAAAGAGGACTACATCAGTTGCATTCCTTTCTCCTGTTCCCTCAGGCTGCAAGGTCATAACACAGTATCGAAATTTAAAGGGTGCAAAACATTGCTGCTGGATGGACAGGAGACCATCAATTGACCTGTTCAAGCATATGTACTGCCTCCAGTCTTTCTTCTTCAGGCAGAAGAAAGAAAGAAAGAAAGAAAGAAAGAAAGAAAGAAAGAAAGAAAGAAAGAAAGAAAGAAAGAAAGAAAGAAAGAAAGAAAGAAAGAAAGAAAGAAAGAAAGAAAGAAAGAAAGAAAGAAAGAAAGAAAGAAAGAAGCCATGTGGTCATCTTGAATAATTCAAAGGCATGGGCTGGTGATGTTGGAATATATTAGTAGAGAATCCAGAGTATGTTAGTGATAACAGGAGGGATTACTTTTCTTAACTATATGGGTAAGATCAAGTATTCACCACACAGTATAAGCAGATGTGTAATGTTGAATATGGCCAACTTTTCTATGGAGGGTTGCTCACCTTAAACAATCTCATATGCCTTGAGTCTTAAGTGTTACTTCACATCAGTTTTGTCTCTGTTAGTGTTGCAATTAGGAGTGGTACAAAAATGTTACTTCAGATCTGTCACGCAACTACTGAAATTTGTCTTGCTACACCCCTGGAACAGGTGCTAAGCGTGACAATACTGTACCTGGTGCTGCGGTAGGGTTTTCCCTTATCACTCTTTGTTCCTGCTTTCTGTTCTGAGACAAGACACCTTGTAGTAACGACTGTCATGCAACAAAACATTTGTTTCTCTCAGAAAACTGCGACCAGGTTTTGTTTTTATTTTGATTTTATAGAAGTCCATGTGATCGCAACCAAAGCTGTCATGGTACAAAACTAGTCGCGGAACAAAGAAGGATGTGAAGTAACTGCCTTAGACTCTCTTCTTATGTATTTCCTTGTATATTTATGTTTTACTTTTCTCTGATAGCAGTCCAATTTGTGTACTGTGTGGTTTAAGATTATTTATGTTTAGCCTAGAAACAGCATTTGGTTACCTCAAATAAAAAGTACTGAATATTGAGCTTTATAAGATTTATTCAGTTATTTTACTGTTATGGTGGGCATTTGGTTAACTAGGCAAACAAATCAGTAGTCAAGACAGGACAGAAGCCTCCTCTGGAATCTGATGTCCTGGAAATTAAAGACACACACACACACACACACACACACACACACACACACACACACACACACACACACACAATTTACCTTTATCAGAAGTAAAGCATTCAGTAAAGATGTACGAGAGACAGGAGCTGGTAAGCAGAAGATCAAATGGTGCCTGATGTTTTGTCAGCTAAAACTATTTAAACCAAAGATCCCTATCTGGGCAGCGATTTATCTTCCATGCAATTTGGATCAGATTACTGTAACCTGCAGGTTTACCCGTTCAACAGATAAGGCAGGCTACCTGGAGATTTTGCAACATTGAGTAATTTACTTTACACATCAGTTTGACAGCTTTCAAAGCAGCCTGGTTGGCATTTGAACTTGATACGTGGGGCATTTTTCATTCTTGCCTTGTTCACTTGTCTGTTTCCATTTACTGCTGCCATGGCATGGCATTCCAGAGATAAATCTCAGAGATCATAGAATGGCTAATATATTTACCGATCCCCATCAAAATCTTTTGAAAGCAACAGATGGTGAAGAGTCTCTGGTACAAAGAAATAATAAACTACAGGTGAAGGAAGATGAATCCCCCCTTCCTCATTTAGTTTTATCAATGCTGATAAAAATCCAAGGAAATGTATTGCTCAAGAATACTTATGAAAGCTGCTGTAGTTCAGACAAGCAGAAGGATGTAAACCAGCTGCGTTCTTCTTGGATCTGTAATTTAGGGCGGCACATTGGTCTGTCATACGCAATGAGCATGCATTTCATGCAAAAACTTTCCATGGGAACATGGGAATCCAGCATGTGCTTCTTTCAGTGTTGTTGTCCATTGTAAGTTTTTCCTTAAATGTCAGGCTTGCTGCTATGCCCTCTCGCCATCTGGTTTCAAACAGATCACCATAATCCAATCACCATAGAAGGAAGAGACTTTATCCTCACTGCTGATACCGGTTGCAATCGCACCATTATTCTACTGCATTATGAGACACATGCCTACATATTTTAAAAGGCCAAGAAATAATCCCCATTCCTATCATACATGCAAGAATGAAACAAGCAATAATTTTTGGGGATGGGCACAAAACAGAAAAAAAAATGTTCCGTTTAATTTCCTTTTGTGCCCCCCAACAATTTTTTATTTAATTTGATACGAAGGTTTTCAAAAATAATTTGTATCAAATGAACCACTAATGAAATTATTCATGTGGGGGGGCTGAAAAGGGGCCAGCACAGAACAGCTGACAGGTGGGGCTTTGGGGAGGGAAAACAGTTTTTAAAAGCCTAGGTCCCCCCCCCCCCAAGTGCTGATCAGCTGGCAGGTGGGGCTGGAGGGACAGAAAAAAGTTTTTTTTAAAAGCCCAGGGATTTTTTCTGACCCCAGCACTGATCGGCTGTCATGTAGAGCTTGGGGGGGGGGGAGTTTTTTTAAAAGCCCCAGGTTTTTTTTTTACTTTTTTCCCTCCCCCAAGCCTGCCTACCAGCTGATTGGCACTAGGTTTTTTAAAAAACATTTTTCTCCCCAACACCCACCTGGCAGCTAATCAGCACTAGGGTGGGGAAAAAAGTGTTATTTTCCTGACTCAAGTGCCAATCAGCTGGCCTGCAGGGCTTGAGGGAGGGAAAAAAGTGTGTGTGTGTTTTTAAAAAAGCATTTTTTTAAAAAAAAAAAACTTTTTTCGCTCTCCCAAGCCCTGCCTGCCAGCTATTTGGTGCTAGGGTGGAAAAAATGTTTTTCTCCCCACCCTCGCGCCGATCAGCTCTCAGGCAGGACTTTTAGGAGGGGATAAAAGTTTTTTTTTAAAAAAGCCCAGAGCTTTTTTTTTTTAAAAAAAAAAAAAACCTTTCCCCTCCCAAGCCTGCAGATGGAACAAAATGGTTCATTTCAACAAAAAAAGCCATTCCGTTTCATCTAAAAAAAAAATGCTGCTTCCTTGTTTCGTTTCATTTTGTTTTGTTTCATTATGTAAGTTTTTTGTTTTGTGCCCATCCCTAATAATTTACATTTCTACATAAAAGTAGCAATAGAAAAAGCCTTTGCAAAATGATAAATTGTCACTGTGACAGTGACGACCTATTTTCAAACCACTACTGAGCCATGAAGATGTTTGGATTGAGAGGATGAAATATATGTCACTTCAAATGCCATGGAAGAACAGATTGTAAGAGCAGAAGAGTATAAGTAAAATTGATATTTAATAAAAGATGAGAGTAAATATTTTGTGGAAAGCACTCTGAAAAATTGTGATATAGTAAGGAGTAATTGTATGGCAGCCATTTCCCTCCACCCAGCTCCTGCTTTTGAAATTGATGAATTTGCTAGCTTTATGCTCTCTTGCATTTGATTCACTTGGTTTTGTATTATATTACTTAAACAGATTTGATTCTTAACTCCCTTGAGCAGTGTGTCACACTAATTGGGAAGCATGAAAAGTCAATAAATAAATAAGTTATTACATTGCCAAGGGGTCAGGCCACATGGAGACATTTTAAGGGGCAAGTAGTTGTGTAAACAGGAATGCTGTTTACATAACTACTTGAAACATATATAGCTGTGTTAATATTTATAGGCTGAAGAATGAATCTCTTTCCTCTAAGGACACACATATACAGATAAACACACAAGAAGGGATGTGGCAGCTTGATGTACGTAGATAACCTTAGCTTTAGTCCGATGAATGGTCCATAATGAGCATGATTTACTTATGCAATTCCAACTTTAGAACACCTAGAAAAGAATAATTAAGGGCCTTTTCACACGACCCCTAAACTCTGCAGCAAATGGCTCCCAGCTTCGGAGCTTAAAATTATTTCCCCACCAGCTCCAGAGTTTACAGATAATTAAGTGCGACCACGCCCACCTAAGCGCGTCCCAGCGCACTTTTCATGTACCTGCTCTCGGAGGGTGAAAATTCCTGATGCGGATATAACAGTAGTGACTGCTGGGCTCTCCTTGCTTCTGTTTGTTCTTTTTTTGCCCCCCGCCCCTTTAAGAGATCTGAATGCAGTGCCGGGAGCAAAGCGAGATGGCAGAACGAAGGTGAGCCACGTCTCTTTTTTTTACTTTTTTTCTCCCTCCCCTCACTCAGCCAGCAGCCAGGAGTGCGGAGGGGGTGGGAACACAGGAACTGCAACAAACCCCTAAGATCTCTGGTCCGAATTTAAGTGGCCAGTGGATCTTAGGGGTCGTGTGAAAAGGCCCTAAAAGATGACATTTAGCAGGGGAGAAATGAATAGAAACAGAATACCTTTGGCCTTTGTCTCAACAATGTTCAACAAGGGTGATCTTTCTAATGAAAACCAGGGAAATCCAACAGTTGGTCAGCAGTTTACAGGCTTTTAAGATGACTGTGCAGGTAACCAATGGATAGTTTAAATAAATAAATACATAAACAAATAAATGAGTAAATAAACAAATAAATTTAAGGAAGGGGCATGTCAGATCCTGAGAGGATATAGACTTAAAATGTACCTATGTTTGGGAAGAAAGCCAACTCAAAACAAAATAAAACAAAAAGACATACAGCTCTTTTTCCTCTTCTTCAGTGAAGACTCTAAGAATTGGTCAGGTGTAACCCTACATAACAATGTTTCTTTGCCATGTGTTTGTCCTGGTAAGGTCATATTGGAGGTAATATCTTCCTTCTGGGACACACCATTTTCTATGACATATTACTTGACTTGATATTTGTGGTCTTTCAGTCTTTCTATTGCTTTGGTTTACACTTCAGATGCCCTGCAGAAACTCATGAGCACATCTTGTTGTGGATATGGCCTGGGTCCTAGCTACCTCAAAGATCGAATCCCACAGTATGAAATGACTCAGATGTTAAGGTCATCAGGAGAGGCCTTTCTCTCCCCACCCCCACCCTCACAAGTACATCTCATGGGAACCCATGAAAGGGCTTTCTCTGCTGCTGTGCCCAGACTCTGGAACTCCCTCCCAATAGAGGCCAAGACTTTGTCTGTTTCTGGAAAAAACCAGACAGTCCTTGTCACTAGTGGGAGGGCTGAGGCATAAGAGATTCATTCATTAAATTTTGTTTATTACAAAATGACTTGTTTTTCATTTTTTCATATTTTTTAAACACTGTTGGGGCCAGCTGGTTGGTCAGCAGCTTTCTTTTTCTCCCGCCGACCAGCTGGTCCACAGGGAGGCCAGTCAGCATTTTTTTCCTTTACTCCTGCCAACCAGCTGGCCTATGGGGAGGCCAGTCAGAGGTTTTTATTTTTTCACTCCCGCCAACCAGCTGGCTCATGGGGAGGCCGGTCAGAATTTGTATTTTTTTATTTATTTTTCCCATGGATCAGCTGGCACATGACCCCACGTGCCAGCTGGTCGGTGCTTATTTTTATTATTTATTTTGATAATTGCTGATATCGGTGCCTGTCAAAATAAATAATAAAAAACAAAAAAACAAAATTGAATGAAATGAAAATTTCTAATTCATCTTGTTTCTTTTTTTAAAAGGGCACTTTTTGGTTAGGAAGTGAAATGAATAATGAACAATGAAACAAAAAAAGTTTCATGCCCAACTCTAATTACTATCTAATTCCAGAAGATGATGGATGTATCTTTGTCTGATGTCTCTCTCACCTCTGACCATTCCGCCTTGGGTGACTCTGTTAGGAATCTGAGCTGTTCAAAATCTCACAATGTGCATCCAGGAGGGAGAGGGACATAGCTTGTGTGCATCAGTAGATGCATCTAGAAACCTAGATGGAATCTAGAATCTCAGTTCCATCACTCAGTTCCCCCTCTACTTTTTTGCCTAATGTAGGCACTAAAGGTTTTGAAACTGTTTCTTAAATATCTGGGGGAGGGAAGCCTCAAGACTGGACTTTTGCAAATATTTTTAGGTATAATTCATTAAAAACTCAAAAGACAACAATGTTGAGGAGCCCTTAACTTAAATTTTGCTAGTTTTCACATTTTTGTCTGATTATTTTCTTCTCAGATTTCACATAATCTGAACCCACCAAATTCACCTAAGTCTTTGTTTTTTTCTGTGAAAAATTATGCAGCAGTTTATTTTAAAACATTGTGGAATAGCCACTAAATATTAAGAGACAGACTGGTCTAGAAATGTGGGTTTTAACCAGTCATTTATTTAGAACACACACACACACACACACACACACACACACACACACACACACACAGAGAGAGAGAGAGAGAGAGAGAGAGAGAGAGAGAGAGAGAGAGAGAGAGAGAGAGAGAGAGAGAAAGATAAACGAACTAATTGCAAAAATCATTCTAGGAAATAAACGTTTGTGAACTCACTTTGTAGTTATCTGCAATTCATAATTCATCTCAAACGATTTTGAAAGGTTTATCCAATTTAATCACCCTTCCTCAAAGCAAGCTTGCATCATTTGTTATGCTTCCCAAAGTAAGAATTCTCACCTGGGTACTATTTAAGGTCAGCAGAAACCTCTGATGTTTAGAGAGGTTTACATATCCCAGAACGCAACACTAATTGAATATTCTTTTTGGTATTCAGAGATGAATAATGGCTGGCCCCAAGCTATTTAATGCTGAGCTTGAGGTGTGTAAAGATGTGTGGGAAGGAGGCTACATTAGAACTATTTACAATACCAAGTTCTGTGTGGTAATCAAAATTTTGGCTAAGCAAGTATCACCCCAGAGAGACACCTGGTAGTGCATCTATAATTATAGTATAATGAATGATAATCTTTTGCAGTGAAAAAAGAATGCAGAAAGGAAAACAGCAACACAATCACATATATAACCCAAAGGAAAATGGCTATTGTGGATGCAAGATAGCAAATTTTAAATTTGGTGTTTGCTAAGTCTATGGGGGTATGTGTGTAAAGGATGGGAGATCAAACAGTGAGGCTTGAAAAGGCTTTAGAAAAACACTGTTAAAGTCCATTTAAAATAGCAAAGAGAGTTCAATGTCACAGCCCAGTCGTAGTCTAACTGATTGTTCTAATTGGAGGAGACCCACTGAATCAATAGGATTAATGTAAATGTCAAAACAATCCAGTATTTAATTTCTCATCTTAGAATCATAGAATCATAGAGTTGGAAGAGACCTCAAGGGCCAACCAGTCAAACCGCCTGCCATGCAGGAACCCCCATCTTAATTTAATTAAGTTTAATAGGTAGTTTAAACTAGCAGTTGGATTAATAGGTATCCATATTCCAGTCACAGGTATTTTATTTATTGAGTAAACAACTATGATTCCAGTAACAATGTGAGATGACATGTTTGATTCTTCAACTCAAGTTACATACATGATATGGGTTACCATGTACATGTGACCCCCTGTTACAACAGCTTCATTGACAGTTAATTTCTAGACCTTCTTTGAAGTCCTGGTCATGGCCTTTAAAAGCCCTTTATGTGTTAGGTCAAACTATCCAGAACATTGTTATCTCCATGTATTAGTCATCATGTGCATTAAAACCAACAGAGAAATGGCATATTTAAGCCCCACCACTCTCATTGCCAAGGTCGAAAGTAAAACACTTGAACACAGAGCATGATAAATTTTATAACACCCCTTTGTAGTTTGAGTCTGTAGTCAATCACACATTACATTTATTGGTTTACTCCATAATGGTGTAAAACATGGAGCCTTCATCTTTCTGTATTTATGCAAATATGATTTAATCATTTATCCTTCAACAATTTATACTGTTCTGTCATTTTGTGGTCACTAAGTTCTTCCATAGGCTGTCCTCTACTGATACATTTTATTCCACTCCCACATATTCCTCTGCCGCAGGTATTCTGTGTTGGTTCTTCTTTTTTTCAGCGTTTCCAATTTTTGCAATTGCAATTGTAAATATCCTTTATTTTGGATGTTACACATTAATAAATTGTTGTTTGAATGTCACTATTCAATCATCCCTTTTTACAACTTCACAGATTTTTTTTTGAGCCCTGATTGTGATTTCAGACATAATACAGGCTACGAAACAAATCACAGCAAATGCCAAATTATTGTTGCTCAGCATTCCAATGTAGTCATCGCTTCCGGCAAGTACTCTGTTAAAATTGCCTTGTTTTCCCTGATAAATTTCAGAAATGGCTGTAATTATGTGATGTAATCTTGTTATGTGACCAAGCAGACACCTCAGAAAGTAACTAGGCTTTGCCAGACAGTATGCTACAACATGCTATGATCACCACATTTATTAAACTTCGGTCATGGATTTTATTAGGAAATTAACTCCACCTATGACCCATTCTTTTTTGAGGAGAACAATGCTAAACTTATCCTTAAAAGAGCAACTTCTGCAATTTCTCTTATATGTTTACTAGCTTCAGTAACATCCCACTTTATGGGATATTGTGGCTATAAATAGATATTACAATAGATATATTTATTTATTGTGGCTATAAATAAATATTATAAGTAGATGTCATGCGTTTGTTTGTCTGTTTTGTTTTGTATTTTTAGCTCTTTTAAATTCTGGTTCTACTGATTGTTGTTGTTGTTGCTGTTGTTTTTAATGTCATACTGTGGAACCGATTATTATTTTTTCTGGAATTGTTGTATGCTACTCCTTGTTAACCGCCATGAATTCCCATCTGGGAAAATCCAGCAGTAAGTAAGTAAGTAAGTAAGTAAGTAAGTAAGTAAGTAAGTAAGTAAGTAAGTAAGTAAGTAAGTAAGTAAATAAATAAATAAATAAATAAATAAATAAATAAATAAATAAAATTATTTTTAAAGGAAACTGAAGATGGACCTGTACTAGGCCAAAATGAGCTCCACCACTGAGTGACACCCCTGTCCAGTGCAGCACTCAGCGTTCCTTCATGGTCTTCCACCCAAGTGCTAACCGTTCCTTATCTTCGAAAACCATTCTAGATTGAGTGTGTTCACAATGGCATGACGGTGGTCCTATCTGATCTTCACAGCTGTTGGCATGGGGTGCCAAAGGGTCCTGTTAGAAGTACTGACAAGATGTTTAAATGCTTATTTCAGAAATTCACAAATGCCTGCACTTGTGAATATCAGAATGTAAAGACAGGGAATTTCCCCATTCCCCTCAGTTTCAGTGGCATATTACATTATCCAGTGGTCCTCACATTTATTAGGCTTCTATAATGTACTTTACTAGGTTATTAACTCCAGCTCTGCCTCATTCTTTTTGCAGAGAATAGTGCTAAAATTGCCCTGAAAAGAAGACAATCACGTTTCTTAAAATAGAGAGTCTTTTCACAGCAAATCAAAAGTGGAGCAAAATTGAAAGGGGTCTATCTTTCCAGATGGGCTCCATGATGTTTCCTACTGTTAGCTTTCAATTAAGGGGAGCCAGCTTTTCACTTCCAATGAATCCCAGAGGAATAATTTTGGAGGTTTTGAACAGAATTGTTTCTTTATAATGTGTCTCGTATTCTAATGCACTGAATAGGCATGAATGCAGCTTCACCCTTTGGTTACACCCTAGAAACAATTACAAGTGGCAGAAGAAGATAAGATGAACCAGTCCTGCCATTCTATTCAGCTCTGAGCAGATAATGCTCCTGATTGTAGGAAGATTATACTGTAATAGTCCGTTCTTCGCCAGTTCAAGACAAAACGGCACAAGAAGGACTGTGAAAAAGTGTGTGCAACAGATGAGAAGACTGAACATGGGACGTGACAGATGTGCTTTCATTTGAATTATTTCAGTGATTTAATCATATGCCAAGATGGTGAAGTCATTACGGTTTTTCATTAAAACCCAGGAGGTCTAAGTTCAAAGCCCCACTTAACCAAGGAACTCGCTGGGTAACCTTGAGCTAGTCATGTTCTCTCAGACTGTCCTACCTCCAAAGAGTTTTCTTGGGGTACGATGGGGAGGCAGAGAATAGGCTCAAGCCCATGGGAGGAAATGAGGGATATAAAATGGCAAGTCAAAAATGTGTTAATCACATGGAGAAACGATGAAGGAGAGGTGTCACCGAGCCAGATTTTACTGACCGAGAGTGGTATCACCAACCGAGTGATGCTTTGAGGTTTCTAGTCCCCTCTGAGCAATACAACTCACTGGGTGACATGGGGCTGGTCTTGCTCTTCCCACACCCTTCATACAGTGGCTGTTGTGAAAATAAAGGAAGGAGAGGAGCCATGGCTGCCATTTGCAACTCATTGGAGAAAAGGGGACCCATACATGATGCCATACCACCAAACCCAAGTCCATCAGGTGATACTGCCACTGTAGTCCAGGTATAAAGGACTCAGAAGCAGGTTATCCATCTTTCCTTCCTGTAACATTGGTTATGCAGCTCACTCCAGAGTAAGTAGATGGCAGGACATGGAACCACACATAATCCAGGTGATTTCATTTGGCTTTGTTCAAGAGAGGCCAAGTAGGAATTTGAGCTTCAGGATCTTGGCTGTGCAACCAGGTAACCCAAGCTCATGAGCAATACCAGCTCGTTTAGGGCCACCTGTTGAAATTTGATTTTTAAAAATAAGGTTTGAGATATCTGTGACTTTGTGGAAGTTACTGCTAACGTGAATTTCATTCTCGTGTTTTTTTTCTTGATGTCCTGTTAAGACATCAAATCTTGTTTGAACTGTTTCTACCCCCTACATACACCTTAAGGACAGGCTTAGTCAAATAGTTTGAACCCTCTAGGCCAGTACTGTCAATTATTATCTGCACCCATGTATATCTGTATTTATCATGAACCTGGTATAATGCATTATTTCATTCAATCCTGCCTTTAACCAACCCTTGCATTATGTCAGACTTACTGTAAATCAAGACTTTCCCCCTATCTTGGATGTATTAATTTGTCTCTCTCTGTTTGAATGTACCTGCTACCTGTCCATTAACTATGAATGACTGTTATCAATTGTCATTGAGAGATTTATCTGTCCAGCAGCTGCTCCCTCTCCTGTAGCTGTCATTAGCCCAAGTAAATCCAATAGGATCGACCCTCATCCCAGTATCTCACTTTGTATCTTTCCTATTACTGAGACATTGGGATAGTGCTCAACACCAGTACTCACATTACCGTTATCTCAAATATTAACTCAAGGAGAGAGATGCATTTTTTTTAATTTTCTGATTTCTAGGACTACAATTTCCACAGTTTTTCATTCCAGGAGTTCCACTTGACAGGCAGGCATATGCCTGGGAGACACTCCTTTACTGGAAGGCTTTGAGGTAGGGATGGGCATTTCATTTTGGAACTAGTAGGTTACAAAATGAACCACATGAGCCCAGGTGGTGCTCGGAACCAGCTGATACACGCAGATCCAATTGCTTTACCTTTCTCTGTTTCACGCAGGGTTAAAATCGAATGAGGAAGCATGCTGCAACATCATCTGTGCTAGATCTGTGATGCTGGCCAATCAGGAGCTGTGCAGGGACAGACATCATCCCGCCTCCCTCTCTGATTAGCCAGCAGCACAAAGCAGGAAAGATGACATCACAGCATGCTTCCTCATTGGATTTTAACCCTGCATGTGACACAGAAAGGTAAAGCAATTGGATCTGCATGTATTAGCCACTTCTGAGCACCACCTGGGCTCACGTGTTCCCTTTCGTAACCTAATGGTTCTGAAATGAAATGTCCATCCCTACTTTGAGGCTTAGCTAGGCCTAGTTCTAAGCCAGGTGGCACTTGGCCTAGCTAAGCTTCAAAGCATTTCACTGGAGACCTTTATTCCAGGTGTGCCACATTTAGATGCCTATCTGTCACATAGAACCCTTAAAGTGAGAACTGTGGGACTTGACCTCCAAGAAATCTGAAAATCCCATTCCTAGGTTTTATTTTTGCTATGTGGAAGCAACACACATATTTGCAACAGATGCACAGGTAAACCTTGAAGCCATCTTACTGCACAGTGCTTTCCTCTGTGAAGAGACACAACCTGGTATGTTAATTTTGAAAAGTTAACAGTTGTTTTAATCATCCTTAGGCCTCCTAAAGGATTCAGTTATTGTTATATTTACATACATATATGCAAATATTAATTAAATGGTAAAAAAAATTGTTCTGCTTCTCAGAAGTTTTTGGGGGAAAAAAGATAGGCAGGATCCTATTGTCCAATTATGGCATACAGAGTGCAGCAAAATCACAGAAGTGAATTGTTAAAAATTCGGGAATCAAAGCTTGTAGCACTTGTTTTATGTCAACCCTTGACTCAAGGAAGGGCGAGTCCATTTTCCTCATTCTGTTGTACATCACAGCTGTCCCTGAATCTGCTTATAAGGTATCTATATAACAGCAGAGAAGGGAAACGTAGATGTATAAGCTCCTATGTGTGAGACCATGCGATACTGTTGAGATTCTCTCCTATGTGGGAACTGCATAGCTACAATCTCTTGCCTTGTTGTGTGGACTTGTCGAAATCAGAAGCATCAGATGGATTGTTACATCTTTTGGGCCAAGCAATGAGATGATCAGAAAATTCCACTGTATTTGTTCTGTGCATATACTTTATCTAAAATAAGGCAAGACCAATAGCTGGCCACAGAGAAGTTTTGCTCAAATTGTGGAGATATTGATGAAAAAGAAATGATCCTTGACTTGTTCTCTTACTGCGTGTGGGAGATCTCATGGTGGTCAATGAATTCTCAACAAGTTGTTCCCATCAACTGAAAAATCAAATTCAATGAGAGTGTTACAAAGTAGGCGTGTGAAAATAACATCCACATTTTCCATACTTGCATTTTCCGGTAAGATTCACTGGCTCGTAGTGTGTATTTTTTCTATGGTTTTTAAAACAAAAGTACCAAAGCAATGTTCACTATGCTGGGGAGCCCCAGATTAGTTTAAGTGACTTTTCAGGTTATTTCACTTAGCTTCAGATCCATATCGAAAGAGTCAAATACCATATTTAGCTTTGAATTCTGAATCATTTCTTAACCCCAGACATATCCCTACTGGGAGCATATCCTCATAGCTATGGAAGAGCCAAATTCCCTGTCTACAATAAATCATATCCCAAAACTTCCTTGAATGTTTCCAAGACTGCTACATTCACAACAGAACTCTGCACTGTCCCGTTGGATGCTTCAAGTGCTCTAGAAGTGCAAGTGATTTTGAAGAATGCATCTTTAGACATTATCACTGTACAATATGCAAACTCTACACTCCCAGTCCCAAGTCAGTAATTGCTTGCAAATGATATCCTATAGTGCCTCGAAAGAACAGGAAGCACCAGGGACCAGTCACTTGCTTTATTTCATTTTAGTCTCAGAACTTTGAGATGCCATCTTTTCCCGTAAAACCCATTCCTTTGGGGCCTTTTATCCTTCCTTTTGGTGAAGAGAGAATTAAAGACATCCAGCTATCTCTCAAGGGGCATAGAACTGATGCTCAAATGTTAATTGCTTTCCTATTGGTCTCGTTGTAGAGGAATAAAAATGCACATCAAAAGCAGATCTATTTTTATTTATAACGTTTCATGCATTTTTCAAGGCACAGCGTAGTCAGGAGGGAAAGAGGACTCCATGCTGTTAAACAAGACAATTTGTAGTCCATCATTCTGCATGCACTCCACCAGCCTTCTCTGCTGACAGCCCACCAGGGGCTCAACGAAACAGACACGGATGTCTGCAAAACCAAGAAGAGAATATTTCCAGGGCTAAATGCCACAGGTTGGTGCACTAAGACTGGATCATAAGATGAGGCAGAGGATGGTGAGCTAAGATTTCAAACCTCATTCATCGACTATTAGGGAACGACAACAGACAACGTGATTCTCCCAGCCCTGCAAGAGAATGAATTCAAATATTCTATATAAGTAAAATTAGTTGGTTCCATGAGGGTGGTGTCATCTCATGCAAATACACACAGTCTGAAATTGTATCAGCGGCAAACTAGTGATTCATTTGGTTTCTAATGTGGTTTTTATCTGTTGTTAAACCTATAGTTCTGCTTGATTTCCCCCACCCACCCCCAGCCAGCAGAAACCATTGTGAAGGATGATGAGTGCTGCTGTCGAATACAATCAAGAGAACCAAAATTACCCATCTCTGTTTTAGAATCATGTCTAGTTTGGTCTTAAGACTTTGGCAGGTCAATATTGTCCGGCTGATTCTCTGAGCAGTTCATCAGGATTGTAGAAAGCAGCAGTGTCTCAAAAGCCATTGGTAACTGCAAAGTGATTAAAGAGGAGAAATTGGGCTATAGGAAATCATAAAGCATGCTGGAAGATGTTGCAAAGTGGACTGGAGTTAAAAGAAAATAAGCTGAAAGTAAAACGAAATTGGAGAGACTGGGTGGGAGAAAGTAGCCTCTCTGAAGTGGCAGGAAAATGGAGAGAATGCATTTATGATATCTTGCTTGTTTGTTTAAGATCTGGTTCAACCTAAGCTTTGATACGGAGGATCTGGCCTGAGGAAAGTGCAATCAGCAATAATGGATTAATCCTCAATAGGAAAGGTAACCCATTATCCACTTTCAGCCACTTCAAGGAAGGACAGTCATAGCAAAACAAAGTATAGGGTTCCATATAAAGTAGCCTGAGAAAGGCAGCAAGTGGGAGGAGATCAGATCCTCATGTCAGGGGTTGCACATAGGGTTGGGCACGGAATGGGAAAATACCATTTTGTTTTGTTTTGAATAGTTTCTCATTCCATTTCATTTAATTCTATAAGTAATTTTTTTTTAAAAAAATGTAACGAAATAAAATAAGAAACAAAATGAATCCCCTGCTGTTCCGGCGCTGTAGCTGGTGTGGTGGGTTATTCAAAAACCTCCAGCCCACCACCACTCTCTACATCTTCAGCTCCCTTATTGCCTCCCACCACCTCCCAGCAGATTTTGACAGATAGAGCTGTCCAAAAAATCCCAGCTGGGAGGCAGTTGGCTAGGGAGAACGGAGCAGCCAGGAAGCACTAAATTCCCAGCCCGAGTACTCATTTCCCCCCTGCCTCCCCCTCCTCCCAGGGGGTGTTTTGAACAGGGAGGTGTGTGGGCAGTGGAGCCCTTTTAAAATCGCCCACCCAAAACAGTGAGCCTCTCACTGTTGTGGAGAGGGGGCGATTTTAAAAAGACTACAGTGGAGCCTTTTTTAAATGGCCCACCTGAAACAGTGAGCCTCTCATTGTTGCAGGCAGGCAATTTTAAAAAGGCTCCACTGGGCAGCAGCAACTAGGAATTTTGACACAAAAAAATGTCCCACTAAGCCAATAGTTCACAAACTCTATTTGACTCATGGCTCCCTTGGCTTACTGGCTATTGGCTGTAGGACTCATCTATCAATGGGATCAGTACCTGCTGTTTCAGTGATCCACTCCCTGGAAAATAAAATTAAAATAAAATAAAAGCACATGAATGCACCTTCCCAAGGTGTATTCCCAGGACTGGCCAATAGATAGTAAGAAAGACTATGCTATCCAGGAGGCATTATAGATCCTGACTCATGGCTTAACATCTCCAAGGAAAGCAGCTTCCAGGGAAAAAAAAATGAGAAGCTGATTGAGAAGATTTTGTGGCACCCCAGGGTGGATTTCATGGCACAATGGTGCACAGTTTAGGAAACACTGGTCTAAGCCAAAGATGCATGGAGTGCTGCTGCTGGACACTTGTCCATGATATTCAGGAGCCCCTGAGGTGGGGGGAATCTCCCACATGCACTTATACCTTTCCATTCTCTTTTGAGAGAATCAGTATCAGCAAAGAGTATGAGGGGTCTTTATTTATTTATTTATTTATTTATTTATTTATTTATTTATTTATTTATTATGTGGCTTATTTTATTATACTGGTTAAAATCACTTTACTAAAAAAAAAACCATTATTTAGTCAGCTGGCCTAGAGTGCCAAGCACACAGCAGGCATTCCCTCTTTGGACAGCGATTTATTTATTTATTTATTTATTTATCTATCTATCTATCTATCTATCTTACATGCTGGCCACTACCCAAAGGTCTCTGGGTGGCTCACAATAAAAATAAACAATTAAAACATCAAAATTACAATAAAATTATGACAATAAAACATATAAATGCAATAAATACAATACATGAAAACACAACAATAATATTGCCATCAGGACCCACAATCATCAGTTCAAAAACTTCTGGAGCAGGAAGGTTTTTACCTGGCGCCAAAACGTTATCAACGTTGGCGCCAGGCAGGTCTCACTTGGGAGGATGTTCCATAGCCTGGGGGCAAATGCCAATAAAGGCCCGATACCTGCAAGCCATCACTTTCAGCTCCTTGAGGGATGGCTCTTTTTGGAGGGCTCCCTGGCTAAATCTTAATTGCTGGGTAGGTTCATATGGAAGGAGGCGGTCCTTCAGGTATGTAAGACCTAAGCCATTTAGGGCTTTATATGTCAAAATAAGAACTTTGAATTGGGCTCAGGCAGCAACTGGTAACCAATGACAGTTAGTCAGCTGGCTTGCTTTTCGCTAGTCTAATCTAGCACTTGTGTGAGAAAATGACAGCCAAAAAAAAAAAAAGCACCATGCACCTTTTCCAATGGTCTGGATGGTACTTACATTCCCCTGCAGTTTCCTCAAAAGAAATGCAAGTGATTCGTAGAATTTGCATTGACTGCAAAGAAGAATGTGGTCCTGACAGAAGGGAAAATGGGCATGCAGAACAATGGGGTAGAAGCATTTTCATTACCAAAGGTGGATTCTCCTACTCGAAAGCTCTTCCATTTGCCAGGTTTCTTTCAGAGTCACATAAATGACTCAATTTGCATCCAAACAACTCTGAATATTCTTGAAATAGCCCCAGCAACACAATCCTTCCTCATCCTCTGTGTTATTGTACTTTGCAAGACCTTCATCTCATACTCTGACACATTTATTGCCCGGCTCTAATTGAAAACTTGAAGGAATAGCTTGGAGAGCAAATAGAAAAAAGTGACGGATCCTTTTAAGATTTCATTTTCTCAGTCTCTTTTTAATATATTAACTATAATCTCCTAGCATTGGATGCTCCGCCCGGCCTCGTGCCGAGCAGGGGCACCTTTGCCGGCCGGTTGAGGGGGCGGGTGGCTATTGTCTCCGCTATTGGCGTAGCCTACGCCAGGGGAGCGCGCCCCTTTATAAGTCCTCGGCGCGCTCCCCTCAGCCTGCCTCCTCAATTGCCGGTTTCCCCGCCCTCCCGCCACGGTTTATTATGTGCTGGTGATGCTTTGCTGGTCGCTTCGGGGCCGGATGGGAATTTTTGACCATTTCTCTGATTGGCCTAGAGCAGTGGTGTTTTTTCGCCCATCCCACCATTCACATATTGGCGGTGGGTGTTGTAGGCAACAACCCTGGTCACGACTGGCGGGTAGCGCATTAAAAGTTAACCATTTAGGTCCCGAATCTAATTACATCTTCACATCTTCGGCAGCCTTCAATTAATTACCCAATAGGATTTAGTTAGGGAGCAAATAATAATAACAACCCAAAACCCTAGGAGGGCTGCCAACCTTTAATCAAGCGTTGATGCCAAAAGATCTCATCGGCATCCTCACTGCAGCAGTTCAACGGGCTGCAGGAAATTGGTGGAGTAGCGGGACCTAATCAATTTGTTGTTACCATTTTGATGATGCGCTACGGCTCAGGCCCTCCTAAAGTTATGGCTCATTGATAAGTAATTTAAAATCCGTTACTGTAGTTAATAAAGTTATGGCCCTTATTTAATCCAAACGGAACGTGTGTCGCCTCTTTCTTTCAACCTGGCTCGGCAACTGAATCCCAATCAAGAGGGTGCCTTTTTTTCCCTGACCCAATTTGTATACGCTAGTAACCGGGTATTGAGCAGCTACCACTGTCAAATACTTGTGAATATAAGCCCTCACTCCTAAAATAGCATATCCAAAGTCATTTCTAACAAAGGGAGATGTGTCAATGGGCTTCTCCTTGTTTCTGCATGGGTACTGTGAGAAACAGGAGGTTGGACAAAAACTACTGGATGACTTGGTTGTTTAGAGATCTGGCTACTGAGCCAGGGGTTGGGAAGTTTGAGTTCCTCCTTGACAGGAGCCTGGCTTGATGATCCATAAGGTCCCTTGCAGTTCTAAGATGATGATGATGATGATGATGATGATGATGATGATGATGATGATGATGATGATGATGATGCCTCGTGGCGCAGTGGTTAAATGCCTGTACTGCAGGTAAAACTGTGCTCACGACCTGGGTTCAATCCCCGGTAGCAGGCTCAAGGTTCACTCAGCCTTCCATCCTTCCGAGGTCGGTAAAATGAGTACCCAGCTTGCTGCAGTGAGGGGCAATGTGTACCCTGCATACTGTAATTAAAAGCTGTAAACCGCCCAGAGACTACTTTAAGTGCTATGGGGCGGTATATAAGCAGAACACTTTTGCTTTGCTTTTGATGATGATGATGACGACGACAACGGCAGCGGCGGCGATGGCGACGGCGATGACAGCGACGATGACAATGACGACAACGACAACAACAACGACTATGACTATGACTACGACGACAATGACAACGACAACAACAATGACGATGAAGACAAAAATGATGACAACAATGATGACTGGTCTTTGCTCTGATCTGTCTGGACTCTTACAGAACCAAGAACTTTGGACATAGCTCCTCTGACTGTATGACATGGAGGGGAACAATGTATCCTCAATGTGTTTGCAATGACAAGTCCCATACACCTTTTAACTCTGTCAATGCTGGCTGATAGTTCTAGCAAGGTTGCTTGGCTTTAAGGTGCTACTATTCCTACTTAGCTCTCTAAGGAGTGAGAGACATGCCAGGATGAGCAGGGTGAACCCTGAAAAAAAGGACTCAGCTGGACTTTGGGTGTTAACCCACCATTCTGGGACATGAACGCTTTCTTTACACACAGTGTCTACAGCATCACTAACTGAATGCATTTTTTTTTTTTTGCTTTCTTCAGTTGATTGGTTTATTCTTGACCATTACAGAACTTCCTGTTGCAGGAAGTTCCTATGCCTTTTCAAGATGACCACCCAAATTAGGGTGTTTTCCAATGAAAATTCATCCAGGACAGCCATGTTATTCTCTATTTTGACTCTCATCTGACTCTGTGATTTAGTTATCTGATCATCCCTTTCTCCATTTCTCACTCGAAAATTTTAAAGCAAAAGTTAAAAGGCTATTGGTGTGCATAATCCTACAGCTATGCATTTCCTCATACAGTGGTCCCCCGCCCTTTCGCAGTTCATATACTGCGGTCCTGCAATATCGCGGGACCACAGTACATGAAAAAAGGCCCCCTGGGGTAAGGGGGGAAAGGCCTGTTTCAGGCCTCCCGTACTTACCCCAGGACTGGTGCTGCCCCAAACGGGCCTCCCTGCAAACCAGAAGTGACTTCCAGTAAAATTCTGGTTTGCAGGAAGGCTCTTGCAGGCCCATTCAGGGCAGCGCCAGGCTGGGGGTAAATACAAGAGCCCCCAGCTAGGCCCCCCAGGCCCGAACTGACCTGCATCTGTATATAGAGTATTTTCAATTACTGCAGGTTGGCTCGGGTCCCTAACCCCCGCAATAGGTGGGGGATCACTGTACTGTAGTTAGGAAATTAGATTATATATCAACTGGGTAACTTCTAAATCTATAGTATTATAATTCTATGATCCTCTGTGTCAGATGGGAGCTGTCAAAATATATCAGTATTAAACTTTCCTAAACATTTATAGGGGAGGGCTAGGGAAATTCCATTGTGTTAAAATTGATCTTCTCCAATATGAAACACCGATGCTCCTACTGTGTTATTTACAAGTGTGCCAAGGAAAAGATAACAGGATAAAAGTTGTCATTTTGGCAATTTACTGCTAGCTTGCATAGGTATCACATACTGTATTGCAAACATAAATCAGCACTCGGGGTCAGGTGATGTCAGGAACATGTGTTTTATATTCTTTATCGTTTTTAGGCTGAGAACATTGATTTTAGTTGGTTCCACAAGCATGGATGAAGTATGATCTCAGAGAAAGGTTTCTAAAACATAGATCATATTCTTTCATATATAGGAAGCCTGTAAATCCTTAGATGTCCACAATTTATTTATTTTCCAGTGACTCATGTGGTGAATTTCCTCTTCTTTTTCAGTAGTCCTAGTTTAGATGACCTACAGCTCTAACATTCAAAACATGCACAAACTCCTTTGCACAAAAAAGTGAAAAGCAGATGAAAATGCTGTTTAGTATCCAGAAAGGCAGACACAGGCATAAGGACTCCAATGATAAAGCACATAGAAGTGATAAAGACACATCCAGAAAGTAATTCAAAATGAATAAACCAATCTTGCTTACTCTTATGTTGTTCTTTAATTCCTTCCAAGGTTATGTAGACCATGACAGATTCTCTGAAGGTTATGTGAGGATTTTCAAAGTGGTTCATGGTACTCTGCACTGAGTTTCCATGGCCGAGAAATGATTTAAACTCAGCTCTCCTGAATTCTAGTCCAATCTTCTATCCACAAAACCCCATAGTCTCTCTACAACAGAGAAACCACAGAAATAATCTATTCCAGTCCAATTTCTTTTTATTGAGTTTATGAAGAGCCATGGGATTTACAGAAACATTTTACCAAGGCATGAACCTAATGAAATAATATATTTGTTTTACAGAACTTTTTAGTCGCCCCATTACTAAATGGTCTGTGGGCAGCATGCAACAGTATATTAAAAACTACAACAATATGTTAAAACCATCAAAATAGCAAGCAGTTTTTTTAAAAAATGAATATACAAATAATAAATAATAAGATCTTGATGCTCCTGTGCCCAACAAAAATAACATTGTTTAACTAAAATGCTGGCTAAACAAGATGGTCTTTGCCTGGCACGGAAAAGCCAAAAGTGTCAGCGCCAGGTGGAGCAATGACCAAGAAGGCCCTGTCTTGACATGGCATCCCCCTCACCTCTTTAAGTGATGGCACCTTCAGCAGGGCTTCCTGGCCTGATCTTAAGGTATGAGCAGACTCATATGAAATAAGGCACTCCTTTAGGTAACCATATCCTAAGGCATTTAGGGCTTTATATGTAAACATAAGTACTTTGCATTGAGGCCAGGCAACACCAGAAAGCCAGTGCAATTTTTTTAGAACTGGTGTGATATGAGTCCACATGGCGGCACCACTCACTAGCTGTGCAGCCCAGTTTTGTAGCAGTTGCAGTCGCCGGACCATCTTCAAAGGCAACCCCATGTAAAGCACATTACAATAGTCCAATCTGGTTGTTACCAGTGCATGTGTGACTGTTGCTAGGCTCTAGGTAGTGGATATAATCTCTGCAGTTGTAAAAAGGTGCCCCTGGCCACTGAGTCTACCTGGGCTTCCAGGTTAAGACCCGGGCCCAGAAGCTTACTGCAAAGTTGAAATAAAGTAAGTTCATTTGGATCAATAGAAGATATAGAAGAGTTGATTCACTAAATCCCCATTCAATGGGTTTACATTGGCATTACTTTCTACACCAAGCAGTAGGTTTCCAGCCTATATGTGCTCCACGTGTTTTGCATCTACTTTAAGCTGAATATGTGGTTAAAGTATGAATAATCTTTTATTCTACTTCTCTTGAATCTCATTGTAATTCAACAACTCAAGTTTCAGAACCACTAGTTTAGAGGATGTCTAATTGCCATTTTTATCTGAATATATCATGAAACTGATTTTGTCTGATTGTTTTTTTCAATTTGTGGATTCATTTTTTCCCTTTTAAATGTCTTGCTTTATTTGAGTTACTGTCTTCAGTACATTTTAGGCTCAGCACTGCAATGGATGTGGACACATAAATACATCAGTACTGCACAATGGAACTCTTACATTGTGACAGTGCAAAGGAAAACTTCTGTGTACTGTGACAGTGAGTAGGAAAATTCACCACTGTTTGTCATGTGGGAGAAAGAAGGAGAGAGAGAGAGAGAGAGAGAGAGAGAGAGAGAGAGAGAGAGAGAGAGAGAGAGAGAGAGAGAGAGAATGTGTGTAACAGAGCAAGTATATATTGGTTTTTGCAGAAAACCTGCCATGTATCTAACAACTCTTAACACTTCTGAAAAACTGCTCCAGCATCAACATTTATTATTTCCCAAAGCCTGTCAGCTTCTCTCAAAAACACACACCATAGCTGTTGACCAAATGTTACAATATTAGATTCAAAGGGTGAGGCGTAACAGTAAGGCCAGAACTACGAAACGTCCATATACTCAAACAGATCAGCTGTTGTCGCTTATACAAGGATACAAGCAGATGGCCCCAACATGATGTTCAGAGCTTTAATCTATGTAGTTCTGGGAATCTACACTGGTCGTGCAGCTTTTCTGGAAATTCTTCACACATGACTGGCGCAATCCTTCTGCCACTGCAGATATGATTAATAGCATTATTATGCAGAATTTAACCATGCAAGTACTATGTTCTAATTAGAGGAAATAAATCCCCACTGTACCATCATCTCTTGCCCTCTGCAAAATTTGACTCCTCAGTGCCTCTGTGATCCACAGCTAAGTATTCAATTACAACAAGGTTCAAGAGAAGTAGAATAAAATACAGGGAGTACTTTAATGATATATCAGCTTGAAGAAGAGCTGTGTGTGACTCAAGTGGACACATCCTGCAGAATGAAATGCCTTAAGACTTTTCTCATTTTAAGGGAGTAAAACAAAATTAGAAATCTCCTCTACCATCATACTTTTAATACACAAAACTTTAGGAATACTTTGCAAGAGGGCAACAAGGGCCGTGTTCCTACCAGCGTTTTCTGTGTAGTTTCCCGGTGGCGAACTGCATAGTAAAAAGATTGTGTGCTAACCAGGAAGAGAAGTAACTTCCAGTCCCGGCCGACCACGCCCCTGGAACAGCAGTTTCAGCGAAGTTTCCTAAACCACTGCCAGGGGATGGATTTAGAAACTTCGCTCGAAAATGCTTACTTATTTGCTTCAGGAATCATGACAGGACCCTGAAAATACACAGTAAAATCAGTTGTTCCCCTTTAACACCACGGAGGCTTGGAAACTAGAGCCGGAAAGAAGGACAAAATGTGAAGTAGACAGGTAGAGACTGAACCAGAATACAAAAAACACGATGCAGAAGAGAGGACACTAACTGCACATTAAAAACCACGTGACTGCCCCCCCCCCAAAAAAAAAATACACAGGGAATTTATATACCCAGAAAACTCTGGTAAGACCATGGCCATGGATGATGAGGGGGCTGGAAACCAAGCCCTATGAGGATCGATTGAAAGAAGTGAGAATGGTTAGCTTAGAGAAAAGAAGATTGAAGGGTGATATGAGAGCACTTCTCAAATATTTGAAGGGCTGTCATACACAGAGGATGGCAGGATCTGTCCTTGGTCACCCAGAGTGCAGGACACGCAACTATGGGGAAAAGTTAAGAGAACCCAGCTTTTGGCTGAGTATCAGGAAAAAAACTTCCTAACTGTTAGAGAAATATGACAATGGAACCAATTACCTTAAGAGCCTGTGAGTGGTCTAACACTGGAGGTATTCAAGAGAAATCTGGACAACCACGTGGCAGGTATCCTTTGATTTATATTCCTAATTGGCACAGGGGGTTGGATTTGATGAGCTTGTAGGCCCCTTCCAAATTCAATATTCTATGATTTTACATTTTCACATAAGCAATTCATCATTGTTTGTAAATCCACGAGCTTTAGAGAGCTCATTGTCATAATCGGTTTGAAGGACCGCCTTTGTCTGCTAAGATCCATGTACCACTAAGATTACGTCCGGTTCTTGGTTGTGTCATATCTTTCTGTTTTCCCTTTGTAGTTGCTGCTTTTCAGGAGAAGGTC
Source organism: Phrynocephalus guinanensis (assembly GCA_037367245.1). NCBI lineage: Eukaryota > Metazoa > Chordata > Lepidosauria > Squamata > Agamidae > Phrynocephalus > Phrynocephalus guinanensis. The sequence continues at coordinate 17,069,269 of CM074746.1, forward strand.
CATTAGCATTGGCTTATATGGATTACAGTGGTCCCCCGCCCTTTCGCGGTTCATATATTGCAGTCCCACTATACCACAGGACCACAGTATATGAAAAAAGGCCCCATAGGGTAATGGGGAATAGTCCTGTTTCAAGCCTTCCATACTTACCACAGGACTGGAGCTGCCCCGAGCAGGCCTGTGAGGGCCTACCTGGGCCTTCTAGGCCCCAAAAGGGCCTCCCTGCGAACCGGAAGTGACTTCCGGATTGCTGAAAATCATTTCTGAGGCCTCTGAGAGTCTTTCTAGGCCTGTCGGAGGCCTCAGAAATGATTTCCGGTTTACCAAAACATACAAGAGCCCCCAGCTAGGCGCCCCCAGCCCTGACTCAACCTGCATCTGCATATCACGGATGTTCAATTATCGCGGGTTAGTTCAGGTACCTAACCCCAGCAATAGGAGGGGGGTCACTGTATCCTTACTAGGAGAATTTACCAAGAGGACTCAGAAGGCCATACAAATGAATGAGTTGTGACCAAAATAAAAAAAGATGTTGGAGGAGGAGAATCTTCTGAAAGCATCTTGGCCAAGCCCTTGTTTCAGAAAAAGCTGCAACTAAAAACATATGAATTTCCACTATTTTGCTCTTTGCAGGAGCTCTTTGCTCCTTGCAAGTTCTTCCCCATCCATTGTCAAGGTGTCAAATTTCAGATCATCTAGGTAATGGGATGATGGTTTCATAGGATGCCACTATTGTTATCTAGGGAAACCATCTGGTGTGGAATATATGGCAGCCTTCTCATCATGTGGTCATAGCCCTGTCATCCCAAACTAATTAACTCTTGGAGCTAAATGTTCTTTGTGGCAGAGCTGGAAGAAGTGAACTCCCACACCCTCTTTCTTCCCCCACCTGATTAATGGTCTTCTCATTTACTTGTCCATTGAGCAGTGTGGGAAAACAAACAAAAGCTATCCCTCAGTACATCACTTCTACAAATTTGTTGATGGAAATCACATCAGCTCTGCCAGAAAGAAGTGGAATATGCTGCCACAGAGGGTGGTGGAGTCTCCTTTTTTGGAGGTTTTTAAGCAGAGGCTGGATGGCCATCTGGCAGAAATACTGTGATGGGGGTTCCTGCATGGCAGGGGTTTGGACTGTATGGCCCTTGAGGTCTCTTCCAGCTCTATGATTCTAGGATTCTAGGATTCTAAGATTTAGCTCCAATGTGTAGTTACTTTGGGACTTACAGGGTTGAATGGGGAAATGTTGAGGTCTATTATTGCCCACATGGCTAGAAGGCTACATTCTCTCCTTGCAAGTTTCTCCCCATGTTGTTTTACCCTTGTGTCAAAGAAAAAAATCACCTCCATGGAGAAAACTAGCCTCATCCATTCCAATATCCAGAAAAGGGTGAGGTGTAGTCAACGTGCTCTGTTCATGCTTTCTTAGAAAGAACATTCTAATCCACTTTCCAGTTACCTTGGGACTCCAGAGTAGGAGAGACACCAACTTTGACCAGAGCCCCCCAAGTGTGGAGAGAACATCCAAAAGACAGAATATGGAGGGCTGCTAGGTCAATTAACAAGTAGAATAGCCAGTTGCAGGCAAATATTCACATGACGACTAATAGTTGCAACAACTCGCTTCAAGAAACCAAAGACTATTGGTCCTGTCTCTTGGATACTGTGTCCGCTGGGCAAACCTGTTTAGTCCACATAATTTCTATTAGTATTTGAAGTAGTGGCAGGAAGGGGAATGTGAAGTCAGCATGTCATATACTGAACTTCACACAGTGTGGTGTGGAGAATAGAGTGGTGAATTGGGCCCTCAAAGATCTGGGCTTTCTTAATTATGGAAACTCATTTGAGGGTGGTAACAGAAATCACTCCCTAAATATCCCATATACATTGAAAACACTAATAGTATTGCCATATGCCAGATCTGACTTGATGACATATCATATCAAGAGTGCTATTCCTGATACAAAGGCATTATGGAATGCCTTATTCATAAGGAAAGCTCAGTGCTCCATGAGCTAATAAATCTGGAAACAATTATGAGCTCTGAGAGTGTTTGGAGACTTTGTATTTCACCTGCTTGCAAATCTAGTGTGCTAAATAACTGAAGTGAGACAGAATAGCAGCAGCAGCAACTCAATGGGAGTGAGCCAGAAAAACAAGTAACCTGCAGGTAATTCTCAGAGACCACACAAGCAGCTGTCTTGATTTTGATTAATATCATTATGCAGCTTGCTAAGACATAAACTCATAAATATCCATGAACATTTTATTAGGTTATTGTGAATACTTAACTTCATTTGTTGAGTTTCAACCCGTTGTATTGAAGAAAGGAAACAGTACTTCAGACTTTGCCGATGAGATAATTCTGCAGAATTGTGTTTATGACCACTTTAATAATATTTATACAATAATAACCTTTCTGCTGTTGCAAATGCGTAGGCAGACCTTACTGAAGAGCTGATTTAGAAACCAATTGAAAGGTTGAGAAGCCATGCCATGTCCCCAACAATACCTTTGGAAATGATATTATGTGGATATTTGTATTGGCAAGGGTTGGCCAAGATGACTTTTGATGTCCCTCCAGGCTCTACAATTGTGTAATCATTCCTATTAGGGTTTTATATGATATATGCTGCCAATATGATACTCTGAAACATTACCAACAATTGAATAAGTAGATGTTGGGGCTGGGGGGATGATTAGAACTGCTCTTGTTTCACATACTAATGTCAATCCCCATGACCCTCACAATTCTAGTTTTTAAAAGGGGGCACAGAAATGCAGGTGAAAGTGCATCCCAAAATATATATATTTGAAAGAATGTGTGAGAATTAGAGTGGGAAAGGTATGAGAAATGTATACATTAGGAAGAATGCACAAACACATACTTCAGTTTTCACACCTTTACATGGCAGTATTTGTAGACTTGGTGTGGAGTCATGCCAAAGGAAAATGATGGGCAAAAGCTGATCCAAATAGAGTAGTAGTTACTGATTCAATTTATCAAACAAACAAACAAACAAACAAGCCTCTGAATGTGGGCTATTGTGCTTCCGTATCCATGATTCAAAAGGCCAGGAAATGTTCCAGTATTGCTGCATGATATCATGCCTTCATGGCCGGCAGAGAAAAGAGCATAGGCAGTCTGAATGTTGATGTATGTATGTATGTATGTATGTATGTATGTATGTATGTATGTATGTATGTATGTATGTATGTATGTATGTATGTATTGGATTTTTATACCACCCATCTGGCAGTGAGGCCACTCTGGGCAGTGGCAGTGCATTTTCACCCATCCCATTCTTTTTTGGAGATTTAATCAGAAGTTTAACCGTCATGGTCACAATTGGCAGGGAGTGCAAGAAGTAAAGGTAATGCAAGTTAAAATAGAACATAGTAAGCTGATAGGTCTGAAGCTCTCAGACTGAGAGTTAGTTAGAAAAGAAATTATGAATTTACCAATAATAAGGTTAGAGGTGTAAAGGCATTAAAATGTTGAGAAGGGGGAGCTGCCCTTGTTTGATCTGAATGCATAACTTTGGAGGGGTGCTGAACAGGTGGGCAGCACCCCTCTAATTTAATTAAGGATTATCATTCAAACCCTCTTGCACTATATTCAGCCCTCTTTGCTTTAAAGATGTTAAACAGTTGAAAGAGATTGAAATATATCAATAAATTGTGGCCCAATTTGAATCCCACAAATGTGTCTCACCTCTTTATGTCTGGGCTAGGTGGGCAATGGCCTTAACTCTGATCTAAATGGTTTTATGTCTTCATGTTTTTACTACTAGAATCCTAGTAACTAATTTGGTCCTACTGTTACACAAATTGCATATCTTGTTTTGCTGGTTCCTATCCGAAATACTTGGTGTCTTACAGGAAGGTTTTTAAACAACACACAAGTATGTATTTAAGCAATTATTCTATTGACCAGATCACAAACTGAAGGGAAATGATATAGTTAATCCCCTCTGGTTTCAAATTAAAGTATATTTCCATGTATAAGACTATATTTCTGTCTAAAATTGTTAGATTAAAAAATTAGGGTCATCTTATACATGGAAGTAAGCCAAGGACAGAACTGCATGATTGTGAAACTGTAATTTTGGGTAGGGCAGTTGGGAGTCATCTTATACATGGGGGGGGTGTTTTATAGACAGAAAATACGGTACAGTGGTTTACTCACACACAAAGCCGTAAATGGTTTGAGACCTCATTACTTGATAGAACTTCTTCAACCTATGAGAACTGACTGTGATGCCCATTCTTCCCAGGCTAGTTATCTGATTGGCACCAAGCAAGGCCTATAAAGATAAGACACAAAGCCAGGCCTTTTTGACAATGACCCACACCTAATGCAATAATCTTCCAACTGAAATATGCCTGGCCCCCTCTCTGGGGTCCTTCAAAAATCATTAAAATATTGGATGTTTCAGCAGGCATTCCCAACGACCAAAACATAACTTCAGCACTTACCCATTAAGCTAAATTAATCTGGTGATTTTACATTGCTCGCCTATTGGGTTATTAAAATTGTTCTTAATGGTTTTGTTATAGTTGTGATGCTTAAATGTCTGTTCAATTTCTATTTAATTTTATTAATTTTATTATGCACAAGGTATTTTTGTTTACACATTGTACTCTGTATGTATCTTACTTTTGTTTTAAACTGCCCCGAGTGGCCTTGCTTCATAATAGGTGGTCTAGAAATCTAATACATTAATAAGTATTTTTATTCATATCACCTTTCATATGAAAATAACTCACTGCATCATGAGTTAATTATTCTTGCATTAATATTACATTCTTCTTCTTAAAGGCCAATATATCCACTTGGATTGCTGTCTATTTTTTTTCTTATTCAAAGACTATCTTCTTTCAAAGACAGATATATTTTCTGTAATTTCTGGAGGGTTAGATAGCTCAGTTTTGCAACTGTCATTGATAAAGAACATTTTCCAAAGGTTAAGCACTAACTGAGTAGACAAAATTGAAAGAGGATGAACGTAGCACAAACATAAAGGACATCATCTACCATTTTGGATGGAGGAAATGTTCTCTTTTAAAAAAACCAAAATTATCCCCTTGGTCTTTCGGTGGAGTTCATCTCTTTCCCCTCCCCCCATTTCACGTTGAAAATATTTTAATGAATAATTTCCGTGAAAAGAAAAAGTTATAAGAATGAGTATAGAAAATGCCAGAAATGACAAAGAAATGAGAGTAATATTGTCTATCTACTTATTCTTAATGAGTCATTGCTTCATCTCAGAGCAACATTTATAACTAGGAAGTTTTAAAAAATGATATCTGTATAATTTGATTAAAGTGGATTAGTCATGAATAAAATGACCCAGGTTTCCACATTCCATCTGGTTCTTAAATCAATGTAACACTATTTCCTCTGAGTAGAAATTCCATTATTTAAATCTTTTTCTGGATTTTTAAATTAGCATTTTTACTTCATTCATTTAACATTTGAATGACTTGATTATAATCATGACTTATACTTATTACTCAAAATGTCCAAAGATTATGGGAGGCAGACAGCAATTATGAAACTGCTGTTGAAGTCTGCAATTATGAAACTGCAATAAAGCTTACAATAAAAATAAAAATAATCATAACTGCTGGGTAGATCAGTGGGTTGAAAGTAGAGCTAGGCAGAAAATGAAAAACGAAACACTGTTTTGTCATTTTGTTAGGTAACAAATTACTTTATTACCTAACAAAATGGTAGGATGTGTTTCTTTTTGTGACAAACCACAATTTCCCCTCCTCTAGGGAAATTGTGTTTTGTCACAAAAAGAAACACATCCTACCATTTTGTTATCTATGAAGTAATTTGATGAAATGATTCATCCTAGAGGAAATGGCGGGGGGGGGGGGCAATTCTAGGTAAGCCCCCCAAATTTGGAAAGGTTTTGGTGGTTAGGGGCTGAGTTATTTTCAAAAATAGTGATCCCTTGAACATACTGATCCTAGGCAAGTTTCAGCACCAAAGTGGCAGGATTAGCTTCCTAAAGCTAAATTTGGAGAGGTTTGGTTTTTAAGGGGCTGAGTTATGAAATTCAGAAACCCCTAAGAAAAATTATTTCTAATTGGATTTGGAATGGAAGCCAGGCTGCTCAGGTGCTGAGTTATGAAACTCAGAAACCCCTAAGAAAAATTATTTCTAATTGGATTTGGAATGGAAGCCAGGCTGCGCAGGCGCTTATCACTCACCTGTGGCTTGGCTTCTGAATCCAATTAGAAAGAATTTTTCCACCCCCCCTTTGAACATATAATAACTCAGCCCCATGACCCCCAACACTTTCTAAATTTCAGGGGCTTACAGGGAAGAGCTTGGGGAAGCTCTCCTGCCATTATGGTCCTTTAGGATTCAGGGGTGCGTAGTATCTCATTTCATTTCATAACAAAATTACTTTAAATATTCATTACAAAAGAAATGAAACAAAACACTATTTTTCTGTTTCGTGCCCATCTCTATTTGGAAGTTCCATTCCCTAATGTGCCTTTTTCAGGCATGTCCAAACTTCAGCCCTCCTGATGTTTTGGACCACAAATCCCAGAATTCTAAGCTTAGATTGCCAATGGCCAAGGACTGTGGGAGTTGTGGTGCAAAACATCTGGAGGGCCAAAGTTTGGACATGCCTGCTATTTGATAGAAGCTGCACTCAATGATCCATAGAGTCCCTTCCTGTTCTGCAATTCTGGGTCAGTTTAGGCTTATAAACAGCAATCCAAAACATAACACTGTTGATCAGTGATATTATCTAAATATATGTTTTTTTCAGTTTCCCATCCTTGTGACTTATTGCTTCTTTACTTTTAATCTGAAACAAAATAGATGGGTGGTTTGCCAAAAAGGAGAAAGAATACTAGCAGCACCTTAATTTGCATTTACAGAAAGACTGCTTGACTAAATTTTAGAATCTTCCTTTTACAAATTCTTTCCTGTTTCAGATAAATGTTTTAGCAAGCAAAGTTATGCCATTCTCCCTATCAGAAGCAGGGTTTATTAATGTATGTATACATTGGACCCTCAAATAACAAACAGTTTGTATAACATAAAATCTGTTCAACATAAATTCTGGAGATAGGGGGAAATTGCTTAACAGAATTGCCTATGGGGCAAATCCATACAACATAAAAATGGTCGTGATTAGGGATTACTCTGTTTTCAGTGCATTCCTATGGGAAATTTATATAAAGGGAAATTTGCTTAACAGAATTTCATTTGGAATGGATTAATTCCTTTATAAAAGGTACCACTGTATATTACTAATTAATCGATTGTGATGATGACAGTCAACGACAATGCTACTGCTGCTGATGTGTCGTCAAATCAGTTCAGAATTATGGCAACTCTTCTCAGAGTTTTTCACGTACAGAGGTGTGTTCCTGAACTGCCAAACACCTCTTGCAACCATAAACAAATGAGCCTGGAGCACTGAACTGACACTGTGTGACCATCTCTATTTTCAATCAATCCACGTCTTAAAAGCAAATTGATGTGGCCCATGTCTCATTTTCTAATGTGTCTATTAGAAAAAAAAGGAATATAGGTTGCTTTATACTCCTTACATCCTTCAGAATTCTGCTCAAGAATTATCATTCCCAGCTCCTATAAAAACTGAATTTTACATAAAAACAATGGTTTTAAGATGTTGCTTGAAATCCTACTGCTTAGTGTAGCAAGTTGCATAAGAGCGGGCCCCATGAACCAGCAGTGCTTTGATCAGTCACTGTAAATTCTGCTGACTGGTGTTGGCTTTCTCTGGTTGTAACCTACCACATACTGGAGTAGCTGAATTTTAAAAAAAGAGTTTACAGAAGAGTTGACACCAAATTCCCTCTTGAGTAGGTCTATTTTGGTGTGGTTTATAATGCTAAAAACAGGATCTCAGTCCAAATGCCCTAATCTAGGTGTTAGTCCCAACAGCTATAGAATCAGTGGGATTTATGTAAGTGTTGCTTTACCATCCTTTAAGTGAGTTAATAGATCTTCTCTGGAACTAACTAACTGGAACTAGAAGATTGGGTTTGACCAATTTGTTTGCAGTGTTTCTTAGCTGTGTTTTCCCCCCTGCTAGTTGAGTGGGTCCCATGCTGGACTTCATTCAGATCAACACAGGGCCTTCAAATTGTGAATACAGTAACCCCCCACCTATCGTGGGGGTTAGGGACCTGATGTGACCACAATAATTGAAAATCCACAATATGTCTGGTTGGGACTGGGGACCTATCTGGGGCCTTTTGTACTTACCCCAGTCCTGGTGCTGCCCCAAATTGGCCTCCAACCACCTTCCTGGATCCGTTGGAGGCCCCAAAATTGCTTCCCAGAAAACCAGAAGTGACCTCCGGATCACTAGATAGCACTTTTGGGGCCTCCAATGGGCCTGGGAAGGCTGTCGGAGGCCCATTTGGGGTAGCACCAGGCCTGGGGTAAGTACAGGAGGCCTGATACAGGTTTTTTTTCCCTTACCCCATGGGGCCTTTTTTAATATACTGAAGTCCCGCAATAAACCGGGACCGTAGTATATGAACCGTGAAGGGTGGGGGATTACTGTACTGTGCTTTCTCCAACTTGCAAGTATCAGCAGAAAATCTCTCAAATCACCCAAAGGAGGTGATTCAAGAAAGACAGAAGTGTAGTTTTACTCTTTCCTAAAATTGTTCAACATTTCACAATGGTCATTCGTCCTTGTTTTCTGCCCCTTTGTACCAGAAAAAGTAAGGGGGCTGGAGGCTGACTGCAATGCTTCTCTGGAAAATCTATTTGCATTTTTGTGTGTTATTGTAGCACACTTATTAGGTAGCATACAAATAGGTTTCAAAGAGAAAGGAAACGAGGCAAAAGAGGAGTTAATATGTGATTTTCAGGTTTTGCAGTTTAATCAACTGTTAAACTGTATGAGAAAATTAAGTGACCTGAAAATGGCATAACTAATGGCAAAATTCTGAAAAGGAGGAGGGGAAATACCAGAGGCAAAGCTGTGGTTCATTTAATGTGTATGAACTGTATAACGTATTCATGCCCTACTACTGTGAAGTTTGAAGGATCTCACTGTTAAAGATAATAGGGCTTGATTCAATTCAGCCTGATGTAGAATGAATTTCATGTGCTAATTAGCAAAGCATTTCTTAGTGATTAGGAAACCGGTTGATAGCATCTGACAGAGAAACCAGACTGTCACAGATAAGACAATGACACCGCTCGGGTTTCAAGGAATGTCTGGCGTGGGTTATTCAGGTGTCTTAATTATGATAATTAATGATTGTATTCCCTGTATAAATGAACTCAACCAACATAAAAACCATATTGTAATTAAAGTGCTTTCAGAGAAGTAATGTTTTAAACAAATGCCACGGTAATATTAATAATTAGGTTTTAATTTTTTTAAAAAACACAGCACGATAGGCACACACACACTTAATTGCTTTGGGGTTCTCTGTAGCTCATACAAGAAGGTTTCAGGCTGTCATAACCCTCTTAAAAATATTTGCTTTGCACCTCCCAGGATTTGTCTATTGTAGTCAGGTTCTGGTGGTATAGGACTGATTTCCATCTTCCTTCTCATGTTTTTCATTAGTGGAGGCAGCCTCTACTATGTATTGTTCTTTTGTCCCAATTATTAAAGCTTAGAACAACAATATACACATGTGCTGTGGACTGCATGGAGGGGGCAGATCTCGTCATATTGAAGAGGGAACAGGTTTGTTTCCCATGGCTTCAGAGACTAGGACTCGGGGCAATGGTTTCAAACTACAGGAAAAGAGATTCCATTTGAACATTAGGAAGAACTTCATGATAGTTAGAGCTATTCGGCAGTGGAATATGCTGCCGTGGAGGGTTGTTGAGTCTCCTTCTTTGGAGGTTTTTAAGCAGAGGCTGGATGGCCATGTGTCGGAAATATTGTGATGGGGGTTCCTGCATGGCAGGGGGTTGGACTAGATGGCCCTTGAGGTCTCTTCCAACTCTATGATTCTATGATTCTATGAGATGGGCACGAAATGGAAATATAGTGTTTTGTTTTGTTTTGTTTCAGTCTTCATTTTGTTTCCTTTTGCTAATAATGGATTTTTTAAAAGAATTTTCATCACAATAAAAAATGAAATGAAATGCTTCATAAGGCTATAAATAATGGAGAGCTTTCCTTTTTTGTTTAATAGGGAACCCACTGCCCTAAATCAAAGACCCACCTTAAACCTTCCAATGAATTTGCTTTCAGACAAGGACCCCTCTGTAAACAAGCAAGAAACCTAAAGGCTAGGCGCTGCACCTCAGATCAAAAAGACTGGAGAGATAAACTCAACAGCTGATTGGCAGCGTAGTGAGGGAAGGAAGGAAAATATATTTTAAAAATTAACGTCCACAGTCCTACTTAATCAGGAAAGGAAAACAATCAGTTTAAATCAACTTGCAGACACAGCCAGCAATGGGAAGAGCTCAGCTCCTGGCTAGCTGCACCAGGCAGATCAAGATCAAAGATAAGTTATCTCAACAGCTGAGGTTTGGGAGGAAAGGATGGAAAACAAACAAATAAACCTCCTGTTCTCAAGACGGCTGGATCAAGAGGCCTCTCACCACAAGGACACATTGTTTCATTTCTGAAACAAAAATGTATTTCATTTCATTTCTTGATGGCACACTGTTTGCTGATTCGGGGTTTGTTTGTTTGTTTGTTTTTTGGGTAAGGTTTTGTAAGCTTACAAAATGACATGTCATTTTTGTAAGGTGTCCATCCCTAATACAAATCAATTCAACTCACTATATAATATACTGCTTTTCATTTAGCTGCTTTGCCGCTACTACTATTCCCATCTGCCACTATTTCCACAAACTCCAGACTCCTGGATCTTCTTCAATTCAACTATATTAATATCAAGAGCCTTCATGTGTATAATTTTAGAACCTACTGCTTATGAAATGAACTCATCCCTAGTTTTGAATAAAATTAATAATGTCTTGGATAAAAGCTGTCTTGTCAAGAGCCAAATCTGCAGATGCCTACGTGAAAGTCCCAGGTTTTGCAAATTGTTCTCACTTCAGCAAAACTGGGAAAGGTAAAGGGATGGGAAATGAGCCACTTGATCAGATCAGAAGAGAAGTGACCCTACATTGAGTCACAGAAAGGATGCTCTTGGGACCACGCAAAATTATTGACCAATGCTCTGTGTTGGCTACAGAAAATCCTGTAACACTGTCCTCACAGATAACGAGAGAAAGGGTAATGAGGATGTGGCAAAAGGTCATGAGAAATTAGCACAAGGCCCAACATGTCACTTGAGAAGGCACAAGTAACAACATGAAATTATCAAAAACGTGAACGGGGAGAATTCCATAAGTGAATTCTCCATAAGGATAATTCCACACTGTCCACACTATGACATAAGGATCCATTCCATAAGGATGGATCCTTATGATGTCATAGTGTGAATCTTTGTGATGTCACAGGTGGAATATTTCTGGTGCCAGACAGAAAGGGAAGACGGAATCTAGAATAAAGGTGACTTTCTAAACCAGCTCTGGAGAGATATAAAAGGAATCTGGGTTAACAAGTCCCAAGTCAAGTTAGAATCCAGATAAACAGGTAATATAGCAACCTAGAACATAACCTTAAAAAAATGGCAGCCTAACCAGCAAAAATATGCTCCCAGTAGCTGTGATAGTTGTCACCATTCCTGCCCAAATTTTGAAGCTGCCTCACACATTTTGCCCAAGCTATCTTGAACAGAAATCACGGTACTCCTCTTCAGAATTTATTTGCCTTGAAATTGGACTCCTGTCTGGAGAACTGAAAAACATCGAAATTGCCAGTGGTTTTAGCTGGCATTCTGAAACCTGGCAGCCCTAAACAACATTGCAGTGGGTATGTGGATTCAGATTCTTGTCGCTAATGCAAGAGTAAGTAATACCTTGACAGACCTATTTTTTTTTAAAAAAAATATCACCACACATTCTGTAAGCATGCATGGATCAGGACTATCCACTTCATCAGGCATGGGCCAGTGTGATGAATTTAAAGTCCCAAAGTTCATGGGAAGATGGGTTTTGCCAGGAATTGTACTCTCAGATGTGAAGTCCAAACGTTCTTGGCAAGATGGATTTCACAAGGCTTGTCTTTCTTACATAAAAGTCATGAAATATGCAGTTACAGCTGAAGCAGCTGAGGATGGGATGCCACATCTTAGTTCTTCAAACAAAGAGGCAGAGTCCATGCACACACACACGCACCTTCCCATTTGGCCTTTCTTTGAAACTGAGGCATTTCTGCTTGGTCGGGGTGGTGGTGGACACAGAAAACCTAAATTATCTGGGAATAATTGGGGTGATAATTTAGTAAGTGCACAAGGTCTAGCCAATTGAGGTAAAATAAAAGTCAAAATATTTTACCCATCAGTTGCAGGCCTGCTCCACTGATGTTAAGATGCTTATGGGTGAACATAATGAGTGAAATCTTGCAAAAAGGGAGAGGGGAAATGATTTTAAATAAAAAGTTTACTGGTGGTTTTGTTTTAATTTGTGATCGTTATGCTGATTATGGCTTGCATCTGTTGATTGACTTCCACTGACAGAAACTACTTCCATCCACAGAAGCTGGACAAACAATCTGCCATTGCTCCTTCAGTAAACCAAACCATTTTCAGTTATCAGAGCACGCATACAATTCTGCTGAGATTCAGGGTTTGCTCTTCAATTTGCAGTGCTATCGGAAGAAGATATAAAACAGCAGTACAATCTGGAATGGCTCTCCTACACTGTCTTCTAACTCTCTCTCTCTCTCTCTCTCACTCTCTCTCTCTCTCTCTCTCTCTCTCTCTCTCTCATGCACACACACACACACACACACACACACACAGAGAGAGAGAGAGAGAGAGAGAGAGACTTTTTGTCATGTAGTATACACCAGCTATTGTGTGGAATATGCATATTGTCACATTGTCTTGGTGGTGTGTGCATTGTCTTTTGAAGTTTACACAAGCGTGTTAGAGAGATGTTTAGTTCTATGAAGTAGAGATGGGCACAACTTAGCGGTATTCCCATTTCCGTTTCCGTTACTCGTTTCCGTTACTCTACGGAAACGATAACGGGAATCACTGCCCCAGACTTCGAGCTCGAACCGACGAACGAACAATTTGGTCTGATTTGTCGTGCTCGTTACTTGCATCGCGCAATGCCAAGCGGCACAGAAAAAAAGTTTTTAAAAGTTAAAAAAAAAAACGATTCCCGGCCCTAAAAGTAGGCGAAAACTGTCTGAGGGCACCTACCAGGCCAGAAGGGTGTTTTATTGGGGGGGGGTTCCCCGCCCCCCTCTCCTTGGCTATTGCTACTGCTGCGCTGCTGGTACCAGGCTGGGAGGGCGCATCCATTTGCCATGCAGTGCGGGGGATCCAAAATGGCGACCGCAATATTTTTTTTGAAATCGTTGCCCAAAACCCCACCAAAGCACCACAGAAACATGTGAAAATTAGCTATTTTAAATGCTTGAATTTTTACAGGAGCAGCAGTGGGTTTTTCTTGCAAAAAAAAGTCTCCGTTGATTTTATTTTATTTTATTTTATTTTATTTTTTTACACCTGCACTTTTGCAATGATGGGCTCACCCATGGGAGTGGACCATGCAAAGTTTTGCAGCCATTCCACCAATCGCATGGCCAGGTTTTGCTGACTGTACCAGGCTGGGAGGGCGCATCCATTTGCCATGCGGTGGGGGGGGGGATCCAAAATGGCGACCGCAATATTTTTTTTGAAATTGTTGCCCAAAACCCCACCAAAGCACCACAGAAACATGCGGAAATTAGCTATTTTAAATGCTTGAATTTTTACAGTAGCAGCAGTGGGTTTTTCTTGCAAAAAAAGTCTCCGTTGATTTTATTTTATTTTATTTTATTTTATTTTATTTTATTTTTTTACACCTGCACATTTGCAATGATGGGCTCGCCCATGGGAGTAGACCATGCAAATTTTCCACCAATCGCATGGCCACTTGGCCAGGTTGACCACAGAGACTTCTGGGATGTGCCAATCGGGCATAAACAGCCCACTAATCGTAGCCCAAACCCGAACCCTAAGCCTAAGCCTAACCCATACGCCAGTACACTGTCCTTCTAAGTGGGTCAGAGAGGCACCCAGAGGTGCACCCCAATACTCACCCTAACCTCACCCGTAACTAGCCTAACCCTAGCCCTTGCGCTAACCCATCTTAACCCTAAGCCAGATCTACTTGCATTGCACTACATGCAAGTACGTGAGACACAGCGGGTGCAAAGAGTCTGCCAGTCCGTCACTTGTGGCTCTGGCTGACTCCTGCAGCTCCCTCCAGGAGCCCGCTACCCCCTCCCCAAACCAGTACTAACGACAACGAAAAAACGAAAAAACGAACCAACTAATTTTTGCAAATTTTCACGAAAAACGGAAACGAGCCGAAACGGAACCGGCCCGACTAACGACAACTCGAAAATTTTTTTTTTCAAGTCGTGCCCTTCTCTACTATGAAGCATTTGTTGTCTCTTTTAGTGGTTTGTGGTGGATAGTGTGTTTTCGCCCATCCCATTCTCTTACTTAAATAAGGCATCCTGTGTCAGTTTGGCCACAGCAGCTGGAAGTGCAAGATTCATGGTTTCAAGTGAGTTCACGGTAATGGTCCTAAGAAAATGGGGGCAGCCTGTTAAGTTAAGCTTAATAGTTCTAGGATTAGGTGAGTTATAATAAGATATCAGTTGGTTAAAAAATGATTTTGGCTGCCCCAGAGTGAATTTGTCGCTGTAAAAGGAAATTGGCAGTGGAAGTACAACACCTTATAAAGTATGAACTCATCAGGAAGTGGCATTGATTTTAATTAATTGGGTTTTATCCAAGGTTCACTTGTATTACGGGTGCCCTCCACCATTTTAGTCATTAATAGTTTAAAAGTTTTATAAAGTTGTGGCCCAATTTAAAATCCACCAATTTTGTGGTGTGCAGTATATGAGCCACACACTTTGCTTTACTGCACTTTGCAATCCCAGCCCCACAATATACTGCCCTACACAGCTTAAATCTCTCTCTACTACATATCACTTCCTCACCAACATGAGCTGGGTACTCAGTTTACTGGCCTCTGAAGGACTGAAGTCTGATTCAACCTTGAGATGGCTACCTGAGTCTGGGGTTGAATTAAGGCCATGAGTAGAGTCGTCACTGCCATACTGCAGTTTAATCAATGTGCTGTGGGCTTTCTAGGTAATCTTAAACCTCACTGGCTGATCTTAGGCTAGTCGTCTCTCAACCAGACATTGCTATTGTGCAGATAAGTTAGTTAGGAAGGAGGAAAGCTATGTATAGGTACACATCCTTGAATTTACTGGAGGAAAGGTGGGGTTATAAATGTAACAAACAATAATGTAGTGTTTCCAAAATGTGTTTTTTCACATCTTTCTTTCTTTTTGGTGAAAAAATTCCCTCCATCTATCTTTTACCAGCAAGGTTTCTATTTTATTTTATTTTATTTTTAGAGTCTTTCTCCTTGGAAAATGACCCAAGGTGGCTTACAGCAATGAGGGATAATACACTGTCCAATAACACTAAGACATGATAATATACAGTAAAATACCATTAAGACATGTTCAAGTATTGAGAACAAGGAATTGAGGGACATCTTACAGCATTAATAGATAACATTACATTAAAGCTACAAGTAGACATGGGCACGACTCGGCAAAATTGTCGTTTCCATTTTCAGTTATCGTTTCCGTTACGTAATGGAAACGGTAACGATAATTAAGCCGTCAGAACTCGAACCGAAAAAAGAAAAATTTGGTCGGGTTTTTCATTTCCGTTTGTGGCATCGCAGCGAATGCGTAATGCGAAGCACAGAAAAAGTTTTAAAAGTTTTTTTTAAAAAAAACCCGACTCCCGGCCAAAAAAAGCAGGCGAAAATATGCCTGCCTGAGGCTTTGCCACCTACCAGAGGGGTGATTTCTGGGGGGTCCCTGGCCTTCCCCCCCCTCTTCTCCTGTCCTGGGCTGCTTGCACCAGGCTGGGGGGGTCATCCTCGTTGTCTCGCCATGCCATGCGGTGGGGGGGATCCAAAATGGCGACCACAATTTTTCTTTTGAAATTGTGGTCAAAAAAACACACCAAATCACCACAGAAACATGTGAAATTTATTTATTTTAAATGCCTGAATTTTTATAGTAGCAGCAGTGGGTTTTTTATAGCAATAAAACATCATATTGATTTTATTTTATTTTATTTTATTTTTAATTTTTTTAGACCTGCCCATTTGGGCTGGGCATGGGATGGGACCATGCAATTTTTTTGAACCATTGCACCAGTGGCATCGCCAGGTTTTTGACTGACACTTTTGGATGTCTTGGAGGGCATAAAAAGCCGAGGCACCCTCCAGAAATCGCAGTCGGGTGTATGGATGTGGTTGAGGGAGGAGGGCTGGCTGCTGGTGCTGGTGTGATCCGATCGAGATTGAGGAGGGAGGCGGGAGGCTTTAGGATTTAAGTTAGGCAGGCAGGGAGGGAATTGAATTTAGAAAATAATTTCTTTGATTCCCTGCAGCTTTGTCTGCTGAAGGGAATAGCAGTTTATTCTTTATTTCTTCTCTGGCAGTTTGAGGATTTTATTCTGATATTGGATAAAGGGGGAGGTTCGACTGGGAGTGGGAGGTGTGGATTTATTTTAAATATATATTATATACTACCATTTATTTTCTATTTTTCCAACATCAGTTTGCTTGCACACACACACATTTGGGGTGCAAGCCAAGAACAGAACCTCTATCCTAAGTAATATCCTAACTGCCCACTTGCCCGTCCGCCCACGCTGCCACCCGCCTGCGGCCCGCGCTGCCGCCCGCCCACTCGCCCGCCCGTGGCCGCCGTCCACACATGCCCCCCGCCACCGCCACCTGCCCGCACCTCCCCCCGTCCCCCGCCCCCCCTCCACCTAGGGTGCAAAAACACCTAGCGCCGGCCCTGATTGCGGGACGCCCCTATGCTCTGGGAAGTCAAATCACGCTAAATTGCGGTGGAAACGACAAACGACAAACGGAAGTGACAAATTTTTGAAAAATTTCGCGACAAACGGAAACGACCCGAAATGGACCTGTTCCGACAAACGAAAACTCAAAACGTCATTTTTTCTGGTCGTGCCCATGTCTAGCTACAAGATTATAAGTAGTTATGAACACAAAGTCTATGTGAACCTATAGATTCATATAAAAGACACATAATGGTAGACCATCATTCAAGGAAAGCTTTCCTGAAGTGATTTCTCATCAAAATCATGTATGTGGATGTGGGTGGGTGCGCACGTGCACACATCCACAATTGTGAAAGCTGTTCAGTTTATTGTTGAAGGAATAAACTGATTGGCTCTTCACTCTCAAATAGGAAGGTAAAATCTCACAGCAGATGCCTATTTTTCTGGACACCATGTCTCAGCAAGACAGAGAACTGCATATCTGTACTTACTTATGCTTCATATGTTGCTACGAATAGGAGTAGCTTTGATCACATACATCAATGCTGAGTTCCATTAGGCCAGCTGTAACCAAATCCAGACTTGTGGGTCGCAAGATGAGAATGATGGAAGTGAGTTACAGTCTGTGAGATTGCTGCAGATGATGAGGAACACTGTGAAGTCAGAAAGCTATCCTGAACATAAAAGGAAACATTCGAAAGCGCATAGCTTTTTAAAATTCAGTACAGATAGCTCTTTCCATACTATAAAAAGCAGGACAATCTGAAAGTCCTTTGTGACTGTTCCTATATTTCTCGCTTTAGTACAGTGGAGGGGGCTGTTAGTGTTTATGACTTGGCTTGATTCGGGAATCTTTCAACAATTAACTTTCATAATTAGAAAGGGAGAGAGAGAAGGCATTGTACACCCTCCAAATCCCAATTTAGCCTTTGTTAGTGGGAAATGGAAGATGAAATTGGTCCATCCACTAGAACAATTTCATTGAATAGGAGAGATGGGTGGGCTACACAGCAGGAGGGGAATTGCTTCTGTGCCCAGATTTCTAATTTTCAGGACCCATGCCAACATATGCATAGGGCAGTAAGGGACTTTGGCAATCAAATTAAATTTAAAGGGGCTCCTCATAAATTTATATTTACTTGTGTGTAAATATTCCAAAGGTCAGGGGCAAAATTGCTTCTGGAATCACCACCTACATGGTGGATGGCTTACTAAGGAATATTTCCCCCCATTTTCCTCACCTTATAGCTGCACCAGCAATACTGAATTCCTCAGGCTGACATTCATGAGAGCTGTAATTTGTCAAGCAAGCAAGCAAGCAAGCAAGCAAGCAAGCAAGAAAGCAAGAAAGAAAGAAAGAAAGAAAGAAAGAAAGAAAGAAAGAAAGAAAGAAAGAAAGAAACCACCATTAAAGACTGGACAAAGGGTTCCTGCTGCATGTAAGTCTAGGTAGAAATTGTTCCCAGAATGCCTAGCTGCATAGTAAGTAGCTGAAATATTTTGACTTTGAGTGAAATTCATCAGGTGCTTTCTCTTTTGTGGGGAATTCTGAGCTGTAAACATGTGCAGGATCTGATTTTACTCTGTCATTAATTTGCAGCTTTGCTTCAACTTTTCCTGGTCTATCTGTGGGCCACTCAAGTACACCTTAAGAATCCTTAGTTTGGGAGATGTTTGTGGATGTAGACAAATGTGTGCATATGGAAAGCATGCATAAAAAGATGTGCACATTTGCAAAATGTACAAAACACACAGTCATCGTTCAGAGATATGTATTCAGTCAATGAGTAAAATTAAAAGCAGGCATAGATTTGGGGGTAGGGTGGAAGAGAATCCAGGAAAATGTTCTGTCTCACACTGCATCAACAACATATTTGCAGATACACACATATCAAAGTAGAGAACACTTAGAGTAGGACCCTGGTATCAGCTGGGGATTGGTTCCAGGACTTCCTGTGGATAATGAAAACTGTGGATAAGATAGAACACCAAAAATCTCCAAAACTTCTGTTTTATGACAGTAGCTTGCTTTACGGCTGCTATTTTTTACAGTAGCTTGCTTTGCGGCTGCTGAATTATTTATTTAATTTTTTTCCCTGCCAACCGTGGATAACTGAATCAGTGGATCAGTGGATATGGGGGTCCTACTGTACTTTTCTCATGGTCTTGCATGGAAATGTAAATCTTCATTTCTTAAACCCTGCCTGTGGGATGGGGAGATATTTTCAGAAAGCAAGAAAAAGAATTGCCATGTGTGGGAGAAGTGCTTTTTGTGCAAACTTGGATTTGCAAAATTATAAGAATTGTGTAGCCAAAGTGCAAGCCTTGCTGACTTATCACCTGGACTTTTCAAAATAAAAAATATTGGATTGACTGTCTGCATGTTTTCGCTCAATCTGTCAGTCTTCTTACATTTGTTGGGTGTGTTTGTGAGGTCTGTGTTTATTTTTCACTAAGACATTTTGTGTAAATTGGAAAAAAAACTTTCACAGAAAGAAAATCACTTATTTGTCTTGCTATATGAGAAGACTCATATACCTGTAGATACTCAGCAGGTTGTCTCAGGCTTTAGAGACAACACTAAATCATTCACAACAAGTAATTTCATGGAATTTCTCTCGTGGCTATTTTGCATACACCCTGGATTTCACACAAGGGCAATGCACTCTTTAAATTATGTACAGTATTTGTTTTTACTTCCATTTATTTAAGTTACAAAAATTTTACTCCTCTTTTCTCCTGCAAAGGATCTAAACTGGCTTCATGTACCATCCTTCAATCCAAAGGCAATTAGAAAGGTGCACAACACAAAACAATACATATGAATTATTATTTTTATTTTGTTAATTTGTATTATTTTTGCTGTTCTATATACACAGTATGTTGCAAACCATCCAGAGTGACCTGGATAATAATAATAATAATAATAATAATAATAATAATAATAATAATAATAATAATAATAATAATAATAATAATAATAATAATAAATAAATAAATAAATAAATAAATAAATAAATAAATAAATAAATAAATAAATAAATAATAGACCACACACAACAACAGTTGACATAAACGGCATAAACGGCAATATGCAATAAAATTGACAACAACCTACACAGTTTTATCTCCAGGAGAAGAATTGGATCTATTATGTTCCTTACCTGTTTCGCAAGGGGACTATTTAACCCATCAAAAAAATCAGTCAAGTGAAGGATTGGCCAGCGGCACACCATTGCCCAGGGAATGCCCGAGTGTAGTGACAATGCTTCTATACTCTTTGAGGAGACCCCTCCATGTCCATGAATTTGAATAGTGCAATGTCCTCATGTGAATAAATAAATGCATTGTAGAGTAAGCAGCATCCCCTCTGTCTCGTCTGCATTCATCTTCAGTTTGCTGCCCCTCTGCCATTTGACACTACCGTTAAGGTGCCCCATCTTTCTTCCAGCAAAAGATCCAGGGCATTTGATTACATTCTGTAAAAACAGATGCAACTAAAAGCACAAGACTAAAGCACAGTGAACTCACTTAGGGCCTTTTCACATGACCCCTAAGATCCGCTGGTCCCTTAAATTCGGACCAAAGATCTTAGGGGTTCATTGCCCTTCCTTCCTCCCCACCAGAGAAAGAGGGGAAAAAATGCAGCTCACCTGGAGGAGCCTCCCGGAGCTCCGTTTCTCTTCCGTTTCTCTTCCCTTTCTCTTCAGCTTGCTTTTTTTCCTCCCACCTCTTCTCTTAAAGGGGCAGGAGGCAAAAAAAAACACAAGCAGAAGCCAGGAGAGCCCCGCACTGACCAGATTAAATCCGGACCTGGGGATTTTCACCGACCTCAAGCAGGTACAAGAAAGTGCAGCTGGGTCGCGCTTAGGTGGGCGGGGTCGCACTTAATTGTCTGCAAAGTCCGGAGCTGGTGGGAAAACACTTGTAAGGTCCGGACCTTGCAGCCATTTCCTGCGGAGCTTAGGGGCCGTGTATAAAGGCTCTTAATCATATTAAACTCACACTTAACTGCCTTTTAAAAGCACAAGAGGAGAGAGACAGGAAATATATTGGTTGCTATTAAAAAGATCCTTTCTCTGCCTTCAGTCAGTGTCGAAAAAATCTGTCTGAATGAAAAAGTTTTCAGTGTGTCTAGGGAGGGGACCACTCTGGCCTCACTTGTAGAGGGTGGTGGTGCTGTCTACACAACCTATAAGCAATGACAAGATGGTCCTCTCTTGATGCCTGTCATTCCGGAATGTTGGTGAGATAGGGAGAAAGATCTTAAGCACTCTGCAAGCTTGTTTAGAGATCCAAAGGCCCTCAAAATCATTCAGCACACGTTGCAACAAGAGTGTAGTCGTTCACCTCTCAATTTCAGTCTGGGGGTTATTTCTTACTTGAGGAGGGAGATTGAACTGTATTTTCAAAATAATAATTTTAAAAAACAAATTACCCATTGAGCACCATTCACTAAGCATGAAAGAAAAGCAAGCAAGTAAAAAGGGCATGATCCTTGCTTATACCTCTTTTGTTGTTGTGTCGTGACAGTCAAGACCAACTCATGACCCCATGTCCATGGAGCTTTTTGGCACCAGTTCCTACACCAGGCATCTACAGCACCTGGTATTCCTTGTTGGTTGCCCATCCAAGTAATAGCCAGGCCTGACCATGCATAGCTTCCAGGATCAGGATAGACTGGATGTGCTCAGGGCATCTAGTCATGTGTTACACCTCTTTTTAGGGTGCTTTATTTGTTGCTTGCACCCTGCCTAGTGAATAATAGTTTCTCTGGAGGTAATGCTTAACATACTTACTGTAAGTAGTTCTTACCCACTTACTGAATGGAGCACAATGCCTATGGGTTATCATCCATTGCTCCTGAAGAATGTATCAGTTACCATATATTTGTGTCTGTACATGTCTGCATATACACATACTCATGTCTATACTGAAAACACACAAGTTGCTTTACTTGGTATATTGCAGTGGACAAATAGCAGGTAGATGGGCATGGACCTGAAAAATCATGGTTCATGATGGTTAATGGTTCACACTCTGGTTGTTCAGTTTGTTCATGGATTCTTCTACTCATGCTGTGCCACTGCACTACATTGCTCTCCTGCCGCCTCCACCACCACCACCATGTGACCACACTGTGGCTCCCTGATCAGCTGGAGTCTGGTGCATGCAAGGTAAGCCAGTCACTAACTTCTACACGTGTGCCCAACTCTGTGTATATGCCCTGATCAGCTTAGCTTCAACTACATCCCCAGAGGCAGAAGACACAGCTCCTGGAAGAAAGCTTTGGTCTTTTGAGCCCCATGGCACAGTGGTTAAATGCTGAGCGGCAGGTAAAACTGTACTCACAACCTGGTGTTCAATCCCAGGTAGCTGTCTCATGGTTGACTCAGCCTTCCATCCTTCCGAGGTCAGTAAAATGAGTACCCAGCTTGCTTGGGGGGGGCAATGTATGGCTTGCATACTGTAATTAAACTGTAAAGCCACCCAGAGACTACTTTAAGTGCTATGGGGTGGTATATAAGCAGAACACTTTTGATGATGACAGTCCTGGTGGAAGAAGCAGCAGAGGTGGATGTGAAAGGACCAGGTAGGGAGGCAACAGAGGCAGTGGATGTGCATCTATTTTTCCAAATAAAACTAAGCACTAAGGCAAAAAAATTGTTTCAGCAAAACAGGATTTGCAAATTTAGTTTCAAAAAAACAAGATTTGCCAATTGGATTTGCATTTTGCTTCAGCAAATCAGGGTTTGCAAATTGGGTTGTAAATTGAACCACAAACCAGCCTGATTTGTTGGTTTTCCTGCAGAAACAGCAGTGGTCTGAAGTAGGCTGAAGACACCTGCTCTTGTCTGCTCTGGGTTAGGATTGGATGGAACACCCAGCCAGGAAAGATCCTTATAGAAAACCTGCAGCATTGCTCCAAGCTAGAGCTAACAGAATTGGACTGAGTGGCCTGAACAAGTAGAAAGCAATTTCCTACATCCTGTTTTTCAGCAGCAGGAAGTTCACCTCAACCTGCCTCCTTTGAAAAAGATGGCGTATGCAGCAATTTAGAGGTAGGCCTTCACAACTCTTCTTTTTCAAGCATTCCCCCTTCCTGCAAAACAAACAGGGCCTGATGTTGATTGCAAGATAAGTGATTAAGCAACAAATACAGTGTTTGCTATATATAAAAGCTGAGGGAAATGTGCCTTCAATTTCCGTTTCAGATCTTGCTCTGGTCTAGTTCATATCAAACTTGGTTGGCTGGATCAGCTCCTGGAAGAAAGCTGGACTTCTGTCTCTGATGATGGCAGCGATACTGAGGAATGATAGGAATAGTGATTTATCAACATCTGGAGGTCCATACGTTCCTCTGCTCTGGCTTAAAATACAAGAGCCACGCGGATCTAGATGACCATCTGCTCTATTGACTTCCATAGTCTGCTTCCCATCGCAGCTTATAAGCCTTTCCTTAGATAATGCCCCTTTGTGCCGACGAAATGTCATTCCTAAGTCCTGAGACTGCTGTTTCTTCGATAATTTTGTGCAATTTATTTGTGCTTAATTATAGAAATGCGGCATCATGCGGAGCATTCCTACTGTCCTCTCCTCCTAGGTCGGCATTTTATTAGCAATTCAATGAAACTGCTAAATTTACAAAAGAAATATCGTCTTTGCCACTTCAGATCTCATCAATATTTCATCCTAGTTCCACACAGAGCTTCACTGCAGATATAATTCTCTTGATCCCTACTGTGACCAAATGTCTCTGGCAAATATTATACAAATAGCTCAAGAGCTGAAAGTTTAACTTCGCCTGCGCTTCTTACCAATGGGATAGAAAAGCAAGGAACACAAGCTGTGTTTCCTTCCTTCTCAGGTCTAAGGGCTGTGTTATAATTAGCCCAAATGACTGTCCGATTATTTACTGCTACTCAGTTTCTCATGGAGAGTGATTATGGAGAGGAAATATTCTGGTGCGTCTTGAAGAAAATATAAATATGTTGGCAAATTTTCAAGCATTGAGACTCTTAGAAATGTGATCCAGCTATTCCTCAATGGTAGTATAGGAGAGAACACTCTCAGGATGCTGAATGAAAGTTTATTAAAAGTTTATTAAAAGAGCCCATCACGTTTCGGCCCAAATGGCCTTCTTCAGGGACTTTTTCACTGTGCTCAAAGAAACTCTGGAAACAGTTTAATGTCTTGCTTCTCAGTCTTAGCAAGACATTAAACTGTTTCCAGAGTTTCTTTGAGCACAGTGAAAAAGTCCCTGAAGAAGGCCATTTGGGCCGAAACGTGTTGGGCTCTTTTAATAAACTTTTAATAAACTTTCATTCAGCATCCTGAGAGTGTTCTCTCCTATACTACCATTGTCTGTGGATGCTCCAGTCCTTTTACCTTGGTCACCAGCTATTCCTCTACAAAGAATGACTGAATGAACTGGGCCTGTTTAGCTTTGAGAAAAGAAGACTAAGGGGAGATAGGATAGAGCTTTTCAAAGACTTGAAGGGTTATCTTATAGAGGAGGGACAGGACCTATTCTCAATCATCCCAGAGTTCAAGGCATGTAATAATTGTTGTAAACTGCCCAGAGTTCTACTATGAAAGATGGGTGATAGATAAATAAATAAATAAATAAATAAATAAATAAATAAATAAATAAATAAATAAATAAATAATGTGCTCAAACTACAGGAAGCCAGCTTTAAGCTGAATACAGCAGGACCCTGTATCCTCTGATTCATTAACCACTGATTCAGTTCTCCATGGTTGGCAGCAGAAATAAATAAATAAATAATTCAGCAACCGTAAATAGAGATGGGCATGAAATGAACTTTTAGTTTGTTTCATTATTCATTATTCATTTCATTACCTAACAAAATGAATAACGAACCCCAGAGTGAATTTAGAATGAACTGAATCAAACCGAAAAAAAATTGGTTCAGTTCCGTTCGTTAAGGGGGAGGCGGAGATGTCTCCTACCTGGTGCTGGTCTTCCTGGTCCGGTCTTCCTGGTTTCAGGGACGGCGACCGGGGGGGGGGGAGCAGATGGCTTGTGCTACAGCTGTAGTGTGGGCCACGTGGTCAGCAGTAAAAATAATAAAATAAAATAAAATAAAATAAGGTTTTAGAAAAGGAGCGCTGATCCAGTCTTAAGGGTGGCTGGGTCAACACCCTAAAATAAAGGGGGGAAAACAGAGCTGACTGGGCCCCAGGGGCCACGCAGTTGGTGCTTGAAGAAGAAAAAAAAAGCCTCAAGCTACAGCTGTAGTGCGGGGCCATGAACCCAGAAGTAAAAAAAAAGAGAGAGAGGCAGTGGTGGAACTGTCTACCACTGCTTGGCCCGGCCGCGGCCAGAGCTCCGAAGGCAGTGGTAGACAGTCCCACCACTGCCTCTGGAGCTCCAGCCGCAGCCAGGGTTCCGTAGGCGGTGGTGGGACTGTCTATTGCCGCCCAGCCCGGATGTGACCAGGGCTCTGTAGGGAGCAGTAGACAGGCCACCGCCGCCTCTGGAGCTCCGGCCGTGGCCGTGGCTCCATAGGCAGTGGTGGGATGGTCTACCGCCACCCGAACAAGTTCGGATTTGTATGAATTTTTTTAAAAATCGTACAAACCCATACCTGAACCAAACCAAGCATGGGCCCGAACCAGATGAACCCAAACCATGGGTTTTCTGGTTTGTGCACATCTCTAACTGTAAAGCAAGTTATTGACACAGAGAACAGATGTAAAGCAAGTTACTGTCACAAAATAGGAGTTGTAAAGCAAGCTACTGTCACAAAAAAGCAGGTTTGGGGTTTTGCGGGGCATTCTCTCTAATCCACGTTTTTTGTTATCCACGAGAAGGCCTGAAATCAATCCCCAGTGGATACAGGGGTCCTACTGTATCATGGATAATGCCTTAACTCTTCAAGCAGTATGACAAGGGAATCAATTACTTTGGGAGGTAATGAGCAATACAGTGCTGGAGACATTTAAGAGAAAATTGGACAATCAGCTGTCACATGTGCTTTGATTCAGTTACTCCTGCACTGAGCGGAGAGTTGGGCTTAATAATCTAATATGGTCTTCCTAACTCAACTATTCTATGATTCTAAGTTCTCCTGTTTTATATTTGGGATCAAGCCAGAAATAAGGCACCAATGATGGCACAATCAACTCAGGAAAGCCATGTACGATGCTGGATATCTGATACCTGGACATTGCAATCTCTTTCCTATCCCATACGTTCCATTTCCACTATTACTCTACAATATTATTATTCAGTGAAGCTTGAAGTTGTATTTAAGGTTGTATCACATTATGTCATAGAAGGCACACTTCTAAATGCATTTTGCATACCATTTTAAGTGTATAATTTAGTCACTTAAATTATAGCATACCTCATGAGTAGGCTCATGGTTGTGTGAGCGACCCCCGCCGCCCCCTCCATAATGAGGTGCTTAAAAATGATGTAAGATAGGCTTTTATTATGTTCACTGGAGTTCAACACAGACAGAAAACACCTCAGCACAGTTCAGTGGTGCTTTGCCCCCTCTGGGAATTAATAAGGCTTCTTCTTCTTTGGAGCAGGCCCTGTCAGAAGTCTCTCCATCTGGTAGTAGTGCCTGGGTAGACTGTCTTTTAACTTCAGAGCACAAATAACTTGTGTTTCTCCCAAAGTCCCAAGACACAGCCTCTCAGTTCTCACTCTTCCTTACAGGTTTTACTCTGTGCCTGTGTAATTCCCATAGAGTGGGGAGTTACCTCACTCCCTCACTCCAGAAGCCAACGAATGTCCTGGTCAGTTAAACAACACAGTCTTCATCAGGCCGGCCCGCGTTGTCTCCCTTTATTCTTAGTTCTCAAACACTGGGCTGCCTCAGGGAGGGGCTGAGCCCATGAACTGTCTTCCTTCGCTCTGCTCCTGGGTTGCATAGAGGGGACTTTATCCCTTATACTCCTTGGCCCCGGCCTTTAATGCTCACCTCCTCCAGGTTGTCCGACTGGCCAGGCTTCCTCCTTATCCAGGGTGTCCCTTGCATCCTCCCAAACCTCCGTCTCTCCTTCCTCCTCCCCCACGATGATGTTTTCTCCCCTTATCTCTAGGCCCGCCAGAGCTCTCTCCTCCCCCCAGACAGGTGTTACATTTCTCCCTAATTGCCTTGCTGCCTCGGGAGGCTGACCACACTCCCAGCTGCTTTCAGCTGTCTCACACATCCCCCCTTCCAAGTGGGCAGCCTCCTCAGCAGGGTCTTCTGTCCAAGGGCCCTGGCGAGAGAAATAGTCCACATTAGCATGCTGGCGACCCTTGCGGTACCGCACCCGAAACGCAAAAGGCTGAAGGGCCAGATACCAGCGGGTTAGCCGAGGGTTGGTATCCTTCATGCGTTGGAGCCATTGCAGGGGTGCATGGTCCGTGACGAGCAGGAAAGGGGCCCCTAACAGGTAGTAGCTCAACGCCTCCACTGCCCATTTGATGGCCAAAGCCTCCCGTTCAATCACTGCATATTTTTGTTCTCGGGGGGATAGTTTCCGACTTAGAAACAGGACAGGATGCTCTCCATCCTCATAATGTTGGGCTAAGATGGCGCCTAGTCCCCGCTCTGATGCGTCAGTTAGGAGAATGAAGGGCCGTGAAAAATCAGGGGCTCGTCGGACAGGGGCTTCACAGAGCCGCTGCTTTAGCCTTTCAAAGGCCTGTTGCTCCCTGGGTCCCCACCGCACCATCCTTGGAGCCTTCCGGCGTGTAAGGTCTGTTAAGGGTGCCGCAATGTCCGAGAAGTTCGCTATGAACTGGCGATAATAACCGGCAAGCCCCAAAAACTGCTGCACTTCCTTCTTAGTACGGGGTGGACACCACTTTGACACTTTAGTCACTTTGTCCGCCATTGTCCGGATTTCTCCCCCACCTACCAGGAATCCCAGATAAGGCACGTGAGCCTGCGCCAGCTTACATTTTCGAGGGTTCACGGTTAACCCCGCCTTCCTTAATTCCCTTAATACTGCTCTTAGGTGCTCCAGGTGTTCTCCCCAAGACTGACTAAAGATGATGATATCATCTATGTATGCGGCCGCAAAATCTTGCACTGGTGCCAATACCCTATCCATCAGCCGCTGAAATGTTGCTGCAGCCCCATGCAGGCCAAAGGGCATATAGGTGAATTGATAGAGCCCTACTGGGGTGGTAAACGCTGTTTTCTCCCTATCCGCCTTCCGGAGTGGGATCTGCCAATAACCTTTGGTTAGATCCAAGGAGGACAGGTAGGTGGCTTTCCCTAATCTCTCTATCAACTCATCCACCCTTGGCATAGGGTAGGCATCAAATTTTGATACCTCATTAACCCGGCGAAAATCAATGCAAAACCGGGTACTACCGTCTGGTTTGGGCACCAGGACGGGATGGCTCCGCCATGGACTGCTAGATGGTTCAATGACTCCCAGGTCTAGCATAGACCTGACTTCATCTATTATGACCTGTTTGAGGTGCTGAGGCCAGGTTCGGGCTGCCGATCTTACCACCACTCCTGGCTCAGTCTCAATTGGGTGTTCAACCAGGGTTGTGCGCCCCGGCCGGCTGACTATGACATCTGGAAACTCCTGTTCCAGGATCCTCAACTCCTGCTGCTTTTGAGGTTCAAGGCCCTCATCTAGTTTCCACCTATCCTCTAGGTCGGTGGAGGACCCTTTAGTCTCTGGTCCCAATTCTACCTCTTCTACTTCTCCCAAGAGGGCTTCCCTATCCTTCCATTCCTTCAAGAGATTGACATGAAAGATTTGGGTTGGCCTCCTCCGGTCTGGCATCCTAACTTCGTAATCTACAGGTCCAACCCGACGTATTACTTCATAAGGTCCCTGCCATTGTGCAAACAGCTTAGTTGGTTCGGAGGGTAAAAGCAGGAGCACTTTCTGTCCAGGGGTGAACTCCCGCAGTTGAACTCGGGCATTGTACCGACGCCTTTGAGCCATCTGTGCTTCCCTCAAATGTCCCTGGGCTAATTCGGTGGCCGTACGCAATCGTTCTCGCATCTCCAGGACCTGCTGTACTGTACTCCGGGCCTGGTCTTCCCCTGATTCCCACTGCTCTCGCACCAAATCAAGAAGTCCCCGAGGTTGCCTTCCATAGAGTAACTCAAAAGGGGGAAAATCCTAAGGATGCCTGGGGCACCTCACGGATAGCAAACATCAATGGTGCCAACATTTGGTGCCACTGAGTGGGCCTATCTTGTGCTATCCTGCGTAACATAGTTTTAAGGGTTTTGTTGAACCTTTCTACCAGACCATTAGTCTGTGGGTGGTAAACTGAGGTTCTCAAAGGCCTTATGCCCAAGAGCTTCCACATTTGCTTTAAGGTTTGACTAAGGAAGTTGGTGCCCTGATCTGTGAGGATAGTACTGGGGAAACCCACTCGAGAAAATATGCCCAGAAGTTCCCTAGCCAAAACCTTGGCTGTAGTGGACCGGAGAGCCACCGCCTCTGGATAACGGGTGGCATAGTCAATCACTACCAGAATGTGAGAGTGTCCTCCAGCTGATTTAGGGAGGGGTCCTACCAGATCCATGGCTACTCGGTCAAAGGGTTTGTCCACTAGGGGCAAGGACACAAGTTCCCCTCCAGGACGAGGCCGGATCTGTGTTCTCTGGCACACTGGACACGACCTGCAATACTGTTCTACCTCTGTATACAGACCGGGCCAAAAGAACCGTTGGCGTATGCGGGCGTTCATCTTGTCTGCTGCTAAATGCCCAGCAAGGGGTGGGTCATGGGCTAACTTTAACACAAACCCCCGAAGTCGTTGAGGAACTACCAGTTGAGCCCCTGGAAAGGGTGGGTTTGGGTCAATCCGGTAAAGAAGACCATCCCGCATCTCGAAACCCACTTGCCCTGCCGGCGTTTCCCCTTCCGGCCTAGCCCCTGCAAGAGCATGGGTTAAAGCAGGGTCTTCCTGCTGCCATGCCCTCACCTGAGCTCGGGAGACCTTCCCTAACTCCAGCTCCCCTTCTGACTCCCCTGCAGCTCCTACTGCTAGCTGTGGGGATGTCACCAATTTTTCCACCCCTTGCCAATTCCTCCCCAACAGCATGGGCCATGCCAAGTTTGGTACCAATCCCACCCTCAACCGTCTTCTCTCGGCCCCTATGGTGACCCATACCTGTGTAGTGGCATATGGCTTCACATCCCCATGAATACAACGAATTTTTACCAAGCCTTCCTGTGACCCCCCTGCTTGAGATCGGAGCAAGGTAGTACTACAACCTGTATCTATTAAGGCCCTGACTGGTTTCCCATTTACCAAAACATCCACCCGCCACTCAGGGCCGGTGACCTCGCCTACCTGCATCGCTGCAACATAGGCATTAGCCCACGAACAGTCCATGAGTGGGCAGTCCCGTTTCAGATGGCCTTCCTTCCCACAGGTAAAACAGGCCATACTTTTGGGGGTCCGGCTTTGGGTTCCCTGAGATCCCCCTCCTTTGCTAGCCTGGGCCGGAGCTGACTGGCTTGGGTTTGATTGAGTCCTCTGGGAGGCCTCCAAACCAGGTGAGTTGCCTCTGTTAGGAACCGCACGATGAACTAACAACCGGTGTCTCCCTAAAGATGACTCCTTCGGAGGGGATCCAGCATTCCTTGGCATCTGTTCCTTAGAAGAATTCCGGTCCTTCGGCGACAGGCTCCTAGAATCCCAGGTTTCCTCAGCACACCAATAGGCTTCTAAGGCAGAGACTGCTTCTTCAATGGAATCCGGACGTAATCGTGTCACCCAGTTCCGGGGGCCTGGAGGCAAGGTGGTTACCAACTGCTCTACCACCAACAGCTCAATTATCTTCTCCCCTGAGTTACTATCAGGCTTGAGCCAACGGGTAGCATAAGCCCGCATCTTCTGGGCCACCGCCCTGGGATGACCATTAGCCTTAAGACGTAACTCCCGAAAACGCCTGCGATAGGCCTCGTCTGACAAATTCAACGTACTCAGGATGGCTTGCCTCACCTTATCGTAATTGGCAGCGTCCCGGGCATCTAAGGCATCAACTACTTCTTGGGACACCCCTGTGAGGCAAGGTGTGAGGATCAGGGCCCACTGCTCCTTTGGCCAAGCCGCAGCTGTGGCCACTCTCTCAAAGGTGTTGAGGAAAGCTTCTGGGTCATCCTCAGGTGTCATTTTTTGCATGCGAATGGGTGGAGGACCAGCCACCCAGGTACCCGAAGCCGTTGGGGTGGCTCTCAAGACTTCAGCCATTTGTTGTTGCCCCACCAACATTTGCTCCATCAAAACGCGCTGGTTTTCTGCCATCTGCCGTAACAAGTGTTCTTGCCTCTCTGTGGCCCAGGCCAACAACTGGGCGGTGGTCGCTGGGGCATCTGGAAGAGCCCCACGTTGGGCGCCAATGTGAGCGACCCCCGCCGCCCCCTCCATAATGAGGTGCTTAAAAATGATGTAAGATAGGCTTTTATTATGTTCACTGGAGTTCAACACAGACAGAAAACACCTCAGCACAGTTCAGTGGTGCTTTGCCCCCTCTGGGAATTAATAAGGCTTCTTCTTCTTTGGAGCAGGCCCTGTCAGAAGTCTCTCCATCTGGTAGTAGTGCCTGGGTAGACTGTCTTTTAACTTCAGAGCACAAATAACTTGTGTTTCTCCCAAAGTCCCAAGACACAGCCTCTCAGTTCTCACTCTTCCTTACAGGTTTTACTCTGTGCCTGTGTAATTCCCATAGAGTGGGGAGTTACCTCACTCCCTCACTCCAGAAGCCAACGAATGTCCTGGTCAGTTAAACAACACAGTCTTCATCAGGCCGGCCCGCGTTGTCTCCCTTTATTCTTAGTTCTCAAACACTGGGCTGCCTCAGGGAGGGGCTGAGCCCATGAACTGTCTTCCTTCGCTCTGCTCCTGGGTTGCATAGAGGGGACTTTATCCCTTATACTCCTTGGCCCCGGCCTTTAATGCTCACCTCCTCCAGGTTGTCCGACTGGCCAGGCTTCCTCCTTATCCAGGGTGTCCCTTGCATCCTCCCAAACCTCCGTCTCTCCTTCCTCCTCCCCCACGATGATGTTTTCTCCCCTTATCTCTAGGCCCGCCAGAGCTCTCTCCTCCCCCCAGACAGGTGTTACATTTCTCCCTAATTGCCTTGCTGCCTCGGGAGGCTGACCACACTCCCAGCTGCTTTCAGCTGTCTCACAGGTTGACTCAGCCTTCTA
Organism: Phrynocephalus guinanensis; assembly: GCA_037367245.1. Taxonomy (NCBI): domain Eukaryota; kingdom Metazoa; phylum Chordata; class Lepidosauria; order Squamata; family Agamidae; genus Phrynocephalus; species Phrynocephalus guinanensis. Next base: position 17,101,417 of record CM074746.1, read on the forward strand.
TCCTTCTGAGGTTGATAAAATGAGTACCCAGACTGCTGGGGTGGTGGAAATGTTTAGCCTGCATAATTAAATTGTAAACCACACAGGGAGTGCTTGAACTGCTATGGGGTAGTACATTATATAAGCATAACAGTTTGCTTTGCTTTGCTTTTTGCTGTTGTCTCCTTGTGGCTGTATATGGCTTTTGGATTGGTTTTTATTATTAATTATATATATATATATATATATATATATATATATATATATATATATATATATATATATATATATATATATATATATATATATATATATATATATATATATATATATATATATATATATATATATATATATATATATATATATATATTTCTATAAATACTGCTGGGAGGGTGTGGTTTGCTTGCTCTGTTGCTGATTGTGGGTTCGTTTGTTCTTTTGTGATTTGCTGTGTGGCTGAGGCGATCGTTAAGGGCTTAACTGCTGGTGGGTTAGATGGCTGTTTAGAGACATCCTGTGTGGGTGAGGTGCTGGATGTGTGTCTATTAGCCTTTTGTTTCTTAACGACCTTGGTGATGGGTGTTCTGGCAGCATCCTGGGCTTTGGTGGAGTGGGGTCTTGTGTCTTGTGAATTCATTTTGGTCTGGCTGCGTGTCTGTGGTCTCTCAAAGTTTTTTTTTGGCGTGTGTAAGTGTGCTCCATGTGGTGGCTGGAGTGGGGAGTAGCGGTAGATGGTGCAGTCGTGGTTTTGTTATTGGATGGTGGTTTCGTTTCATCTGTGGGAAGGGTCTGGGTTTGTGTTTGGTGTGGATGGAAGGTGGTGGCATCTTGTGTCCTTTTGGACCTGGTGTCAGTCTTTGTGACAGAGGCTCGTCTGTTGACCAGGGCTAGTTTCCAGATGTCAGGCAAGCGGGAGGTGTCATCACGTTTATTCATGTTGTTTGGGTGTTTCTCTATTTCAATGGCTTCCATGATTATTCGACTGTTGAAGTGTTCAGTTTTGGAGATGAGTTTGGTTCTTTTAAAATCAATTTCATGACCTGTTGTTTTTATGTGCTGGAAGAGAGAGGAAGATTTTTCTTCTTTTTTGACAACCCACACAGGATGTCTCTAAACAGCCATCTAACCCACCAGCAGTTAAGCCCTTAATGATCGCCTCAGCCACACAGCAAATCACAAAAGAACAAACGAACCCACAATCAGCAACAGAGCAAGCAAACCACACCCTCCCAGCAGTATTTATAGAAGGACTTCAACTGAGATCACGCTTTGCTTCAAGAAGAAAGAAGCCAGAACACCAGCCTGAAGATGACGAGTGAGACCTCGTCGAAACGTCACCAAAACAACCAGATTTCTACACGGGAAGAAACCCGAATCCACCCTAACATGCATACCTATACCCGTGAAAATCTACGAAAACAAATATATATATATATATATATATATATATATATATATACACACACACACTGCACGATTTTCCCAAAGAAACTCAGGGCGGTGAACAATGTTAAATATGCAATAATGAGAAAAGAAAAATAAGCAAAACAACTCCACAATAAAGATCTGACATGAAAATATCAGATCCGAATAAGATAAAAATGCAAATCCAAAATACAGTGGTATATGAATGTAAAAATGCAAGATGGTAGGCAAATAAACAGACAGGGAAACAAACAACATCAGGACAAATCAACCTCCCTGATTGCAGAGAGTGGCCTTCAAAAGCCAAGATGCCTCTGGGAGTTTCTTTGTTTCTGAAAGACTGGCTCTGTTTTGCACTTGGATTTGGACTTTGGATCTCCTATGTCTGGTGTACCTGACTCTCTAGTAGAACTCTTGACTTGTGCTTTGCCTCTTTTTAGCAATTTGATCCTGATTTTGGACCCCACTGGCTGTGCATGTCTTGTTTGTCTTGTTCTTAATTCCAGGTGTGTGTGTGTGTGTGTGTGTGTGTGTGTGTGTGTGTGTGTGTGTGTGTGTGTGTGTTGCAAAATATTTATTTATTTATTTATTTATTTATTTATTTATTTATTTATTTATTTATTACACTTGTATCCTGCCCATCTTCTGGATCAGAACTCTGGGCGGCTAACAATAAAACAAGACAAAAGAAAACAAAACAACAAATTCCAATAAAAGGAGGGGAAACAACACCATCCAGAGGAGATGACGCAGGCGGCAAAAAAGGAAAGGGAAAAAAAACTTAAATAGAAAGGTCGCCGAATGCCTCCTTAAAAAGGTGAGTTTTCAAAGCCTTTTTGAAGGCGGGCAGGGACTCTGCTAGGCGCAGAGTCCAAATGCCCATCCCTATATTAGGGATGGGCATTTCATTTCAGAACCAGTAGGTTATGAAATGAACCACGTAAGCCCAAGTGGTCATCAGAATTGGCTGATACATGCAGATCCAAGTGCTTTACCTTTCTCTGTCTTGCACAGGGCTAAAATCCAATGAGGAAGCATGCTGTGACATCATCTGTGCTAGATCTGTGATGCTGGCCAATCAGGAGCTGTGCAGGGACAGGCATCATCCCACCTCCCTCTCTAATTGGCCAGAAGTATGAAGCAGGAAAGATAACATCACAGCATGCTTCCTCATTGGATTTAAACTCTGCACAAGACAGATAAAGGTAAAGCAATTGGATCTGGGTGTATCAGCCGGTTCCGAGGACCACCTGGGCTTGCATGGTTCATTTCGTAACCTACTCGTTCCAAAATGAAATGCCCATTCCTAAAATATATCTTTAGAGATTTTTGCTGCTTCTTCCTCCTCCTCCCTTTTTTCCCTTTTGCATCACTTTACAATCAGAGCAATCATTTCCCCCCACTTTTTATTTACAGATAAAAAAGCACCATGTGAGTACCACATTGCACCCTTTGAATATGCAATAAGGAAAATAAAGAGTTTATCCCCTAATTATATCAGTGATTGATAGATCGTGCTTTTATAATTACTTTATCCTTGAAATAAAAATATCTCATGCTACCTTTCCCCCCCCTTTTTTGCATAAAAATACTGCTTATGTAAATGTGTTTGCATAGGAAGGGCAAAGAAGGTCCACATCTGGCAAAAAACAAAGTGTTATAGTGAGTACAATGAACCAATCACTCCAAACAGGTATGGGTCAAATCTATTTGATACATTGATTGTGGGATACTGAAACAGTGGATCAAAACACATCTTTCCAAGATTGAAGAAAACAACTTATTAAGCCATGCCATGTTGCTTCAGATATGGCAGCAGGTAGTGGAACTTTTTTTTTCCATTTTTAGATTAGTATAGTTTTCTAAGGAGTGGAAATGTGAAAGAGGTTGAGCCTCCCCAGCTCCAAGTTGAGGTATCTGAAGGGAGATCTTGAGAAGTAGGGTGGTTGGTCCCTAGTGGATCAAAGCCAATCCATCCTTATAACCCCAGATTTGAGAATGATACAGCCATACACAGGGAGTTTTCCATAGGCTTGCTTAATTGATGCCTCTGCAATCAATAGGTCAATTTCCCTATGGGGAATTTCTTCCCACGTGTAGAAGAATACCTCTATCTTGTCTTAACTTCTTGCAGCCAGGAAGATTGGGATTAGGCTTGGACTGCAAAGAGCCTCCAGGAGAAATGTTGCAAAAATGAGACATGGTGGAAAGGGTATATACTACTGCAGGGGTGCCCAAACTTTTTGCAAGGAGGGCCAGATTTGGTGAGGTGAAAATGTGTGGGGGCCAACCAGCTGCATTTGGCCCCCAGGCCAGACTTTGGACAAGCCTCTAGGATATGCAAGGAAGTGGGGACGATGCTGCAGCAATACAGCCAGGGACAGGTAGGCTGGGCAGGTGGCTGGGGGGGGATGGACAGAGGCAGGGAGGGCAGGCAAATAGTAAAACTGCAAGCTGAGGTCTCCATCCGGTAAGGGGAGGGGCCAGCTGGTGGAGATGTGTGACAGGCTGAGCGGGTGGGAAGAAGAGGTTGCAGGCTGCTCAAAATTTGAAAATTGGCCACATTTGGCTCCCGGGCCTGAGTTTGGACATGCCTGTACTACTGACTTCAACATTAAGAAAGTGGGGCAAAACTGCATTTCACTAAATCAGGTGAGTATTTTGTCAGACATTTATTTTCACTCCTAAAAATGCTATGTTTCTTTCCTGTGTTTTCTACAGCTGTTATTTGTGTTTATCTTTTTTCCATTAAAACAAAACAAAGCAAATAAATCAACAAAAAACAAACAAACAAATCAAGATGTGATGGGAAAATTTCCTAGTTAAAATATGTAGAGAGTATTCCATTGTATTTCTCTCCCTTGCTAAGAGTGGCACCCCAATGCATCAGTAACACCCAATGCAATGATTTATACTGTACGTGTAGTTGTAGCAAGGATAACAATCGGGCCAATGCATAATGCAAATTGTGAATTTCTCTGAGAAGATAACACTTGATCCTCTGATTGTATCCCCTCCTATGAAGTAGGTATTCCAGAAATCTGCAGTGTTTCTATAAAGAAATTTGTATGAACAGAATTTAAGAAACAATGCTAAATGACATTAAAGGAACTCTGGAGGAAAATCTATATACCAGGCAGTTCATCTTTATATAGTTATTTTCTTCTGAAACCGAGAACAAATCATGAAATGTTTTGAATGTTCACCTATTTCACAGTTTCATTAGAGGTGAGTTGTCTGAAAAGGTCTAGTCACCCAAGATGCAAAACCAATCAGATTCCTTGGAAAGGCAAGGAATAAAATGCCCTTTCAGTTTGCCCTTGGCACTTTGATTTCTCATCCAGTGTTGAGCGGACTTTGCTGGAAGGAGAATGACAGCAGTCCTAGATATGATAAATATTTTCCTTTGCAAACACAGAAAAGCTCTTTCTATGTCTTTTGTCCTGGGAAGCCCTACTGAAATGATAGGGTCACACAAGTCAGATGGTTGTGAAAATGTCTGTATGGTGACTGACAAAAATGATTTGCTCCTTGTCAGCTTATCTGCTGAGATATTGTTTTTAATGGGATTGCTATTACCTTTTGTTGCTATGGTTGACAAAGGCACTATGGGATGGATGTGGAGATGGGTCAACCTACTACCAGCTTTAATGATGTGTGTGTGTGTGTGTGTGTGTGTGTGTGTGTTTCTTGAAAACATAATTACCCTAATGCAGCACTACACTGTTGCAAAGGAATTTTGCTTGCAGGCATAGCATATCCCAAGATCATGATGTGGCATGAATACCCCAAGACTTTGTTTAATACAGGCATGTCCAAACGTCAGCCCTCTAGATGTTTTGGACTGCAACTCCCACAATCCTTTGCCATTGGTAATCTAAGCTTAGAATTCTGGGAGTTGTGGTCCAAAACATGAGGAGAGCCGAAGTTTGGACATGTCTGGTTTAATATCTTAAAATTGGTATGATTTTTCCTGTGTTACAAGTCAACCAATTCCTTTAGCATTTCCTTATACCATGCTTCTCATTAGGGATGCAAGAGAATTTAGCCAAATTCTCCATTCTTGTTGAGTCAGGTTTCTTGTGAGTTGAGGTTTCTTGATGAGACACCTCAGTTTTCAATCCCCACAAAGTCTTCTTCATCTTCAGATAACAATGATGCAAACAGCCAAAATCCTGCTATGAGAATTGCCTATTCCGTATTTGACTAGGTGAAAAGCTTATTGGACCAAAATTTGGTTGGGCCTGTCTGTTACACAGCTTCATACTCAGAAATAAACTGGTCTTGGTGAAGCAGCCCTGGCACTTACGGTCTGCTAATTTTAGAAATGGTGCCTTCAATTTGAGGAGTGACTCTACTCTTGAGTTTTACTCTAACATACACAGGAGCTGTCCAAGGTGCTGACATAGCCTGTATTACACAAATATAAGCAGCACACTTGATCGCCAGATAGATTATGCACTGCCCACCCTCTCCTATACTGTCTTGGGCCTTGATATTTCATGGACAACATATCCTAGTAGAAAGCTGCTGGTGAACATTAAGATGTGTTTTGAATGTCTTACTGAAATAATGATGCTTCCTAGCATTTTATTGGCTTTGTCCATGGTTTAGGAAAATCTGAGTATCAGGTTCTCTTCGTCCTTGGTGTCTATGTTCTAAATTACTCTACTTTTAAGTAACTCTATCTGTAACTATTTTTAAAAACAATTTCCTAGCCCTGCTTTTTTAACATGTAATCAGTTGTGATATTTTTACATGCTGTCTAAAAGGGAGCAAATAACAAGCAAGAGTGTCCTTCCCTCCAGATACGATCTTTTACCCCTATGCAGGCGCACCCGGACATTCTACTGATAAATCTCTTAATTTCTTCTGTCTGTCACTTGATGGCAAAGTCTTCAATGACTTAAACTTTCTAGGAATTCAGATCTGGCAACACATGTTTTTTTATCACTCAGGTCAGATGGCAGGTTGATTAAATCACTAGATGCCATGATGATATACTTTACATTAATGGTATGAAAATGTTCTTCTGCTGAACGAGCACATGAAAGCATTGCCACTTGAACCACTGATGAATTTGAAATATAGGAATCAAGTGACTAAGAATAATGCTGTTCCATTTTCAATGGACTAAAAGCTTTTTACTCAGTGGGAAACTAAGTTATTAGAAATGGCAGTCTGGAAATGTACTGCTGGGAGATTTGGGAGTAGTAGTCCTTGAAGAGAAAGTTTAGCATTGTAGATTTAACCATTTATTCATTTTGGAGTTGTGAGGGGGAGTGTGTGACATGTTAGCTGCGTAGGTAATAAACTTCAAATTGACTGAGGTGAACTTAAGTACGTTTCATAATCTTTTCCTAATTCCCTGTGAAAAAGAGGAATAGAAATTAATGCAAAGGCATAAGCTTATCCTGCATTAAAAAAGGAGCTACATTTGTATTTTGATAATTCTGAACAAAGGTGGTTTTAAAATCTTGGCCTGCGAATCAAGACAAGTTTTTAGATTACTCATAAAGGCTCAAATTTAGTAGAGAGTTGCAACTAGAACAGGCCCATCGAATCAGAGGCGATTTGTGAATCAACATCTACATAGGTTCCATTGATTCGTAGATGGTTGCTGTTGTTGTTTCAGTTATATACCATCTCACTATGCTAACATATCCTCTGGGTGGTTTACAATGTAATTACGCAAGGGCCACTTTGTCCCCCAGCAAGCTGGGTAATCCTTTTACTGACCTGAGAAGGATAGATGGCTGAGTCAACTGTCTAGCTGTCTAGCTGTGACTAGGGATGGGCCTTTCATTTTGGAATGGGTCCAGTTCTGAGACAGAGCATGGCAGCACAGATGCTGTTCAGAACTTGGACTCATCATCCGAAACAAAATCATGCATTGACTTACCTTGCCTTACCTCAAGTGGGGCACAACTTCAACAAAGAAGAAGCCTCTGACATGTCATCATTCCTTCTCCCTGGTGCTGCCCAATCAGGAGCTGGGCAAGGACATGAATTATTCCACTTCCCTGACTTATTGGCCAGCACCAGGGAGAAGGAACAATGATACATCAGAGGCTTCTTCCTGATTGGTGTTGCACCTCAAGTGAGGTAAGGCAAGTCAATGGGTGATTTTGTTTGGGAGGGTGGATCAAAGTTCCAAACAGCACCTGTGCTGCTGTGACTCGTTTCAGATTCCGAAATGAAAGGCCCATGCCTACTTGTGACTCATTACTAGATTTCAACCAATGTTTTACTTTGCAGTTTCAAAAATGTCAGCAAAGTAGGGGGAAAATGGAAAGGCCAATGTGAAGATCACAAAAAAGCAATCATTTTAAAATAATATTTCAGTGTCAACTGAAATCTGGGTGAGTCCTTGTGAAAAAATTACAAAGTAGACTCTTTTTTTTTTTAGATGATTCCATGCTCTTTGTATTTTAAACTTTGACATTCTGTTACATAGGCATGATGGAAATAAAAAACCAGTATCTTGTATATGTGATTTAGCAGAAATATTTGACAATCTACTCCAAATATGCCAGCTTGTCTTGAATATCTACAAAAAGAGACATTTGCTAGAAGAACTTGTGTACTGTTGTATATGATCGGTGGTAGTAAAACAGACCTGTGTGTGGGAAGGGGCACCTGAAGGCCAGATTTACTAACACATTCACAATACGAGCACAAGCATGTGTTGGGTTTTGCTCATGGTTCCATAAGCTAGGACCCTAATAAAGTCCAGAAATGCAGACAGGCAGTTTAATCCAAACTGTGTCGTGTCTCTTGCAAAGGAATGGCTTTTAATTCTCCCTTTAAGAGCAATTTACCCCAGTATAAAATGGCTCCATTCTAGCAATATATTGTTCCCAGGAGAGTCCGGTTTTTTGTTGTTTTTTGTCTCATTTTCCATGAAGATTGCAGCTAAGCTCAGAAGGACACCTGACAAGTTGATGGATGATGTCATAGTCCCTGCTACCCAGGACTTTGATCCTTGTAAGGCCGGCTCCACTATATCACTGCTTATAACTGTCGTGTTGATAGTTGTTTAATTAATAAATCCATAAATGGCTTTTAGAGGAGATTGAAAATTCGCCCACAGAGACTAAGCTCGCATTGAGCAGAAGGCCCTGCAGGCACAGCAATGCAGGATCATACCCCATGTGCAAGCATTGCTAAGGTGCAACATCTGCTGTCCAGGGAAACCAACCAACAAGCCTTTACTTGCACAGTGAGCTCTATTTGCATAAAGTGTGATGCCATATAAATATGGCGACAAAGGCTATTCTGTTCACCAGAAGCTCGGTAGCCTCATGAACCTGGAGTCAAGCTTCCAGTGCATCCTCACAGAGCACTTGTCAGGAGTTTCTTTCTGGTAGGTATAAAGAGGCTGGAATACCATCGGTTTGTTTTGCATGTGGAAGGCCAACAGTGTAACATTTGGTCTCCTCAATCTGGAAATCAACAAGCCACTGCCAGAATCCTTGGGGGCATATGTGCCTGATGGCTTGGCAGCCTCTTGAAAATTCCGGCGAGGACTCATTAATTCCCAGTTTAGAAGTGATTGAGTGTTAAGTCGTTTGCCTTCTGCATGTGCCGCAAGGCCGCAGGATTTCAGCTTCAGCCTGGGATGCCAAAGTGTGCTTTTTCCATGGCTGCTCATGAGAGCCCTGCTCAATTTGTCAGGTCTAAAATCAGCTTGTTTCACACGAGATCCTTCGAAAGGAAGGAAAGCCATTTCCAGGGCAATTGCAAAAGAGTTATGCCTTCTAATGCAATTATCTTTCAACAAGATGATCCCATGGAGAGATTATCCTCTGACAAGATTATTTTGTGACACTTTCTTTTCCTAGGGAGGATTAGCCAGAGAGGTGATTTTCATAATTAGCTAAATGTGGCAGCTTGATACAAGGATGGCAGTGGTGATCAGAGAGTGTTCACAAGGCAGGGTTTCAGCTTGGAATTTTAAACAGAGGCCTACATGCAAGTAAAGAACATTTTAAAATGGCAGGATGCATCCTTTTGAAGAAGAAAAAAGTGTTGGCCGGGATTCAAAAAGCAGTTCCCTGACTAGCCTAGTATGACTTTTGATATCTAAATCTCTTCAGCAGTCCTAAATATGCTCCTTTCTGATATGTGTTTATTAAAGTCGGAATGCATCAATTTATGCAGACAGACTAACCTTTTTTTAATTAATTGATATTTCATTGCTCTCTGGTCAAAAGGCCATTTTAAATTAAGGAGGGCAGTAGCTTTTCATTGAAACTGCAGTTATGCGAATTACCCAGAGGCTCATTCCCTCTCTACTTTCTCTCTTCTCTGGCTTCCCTGAGCTGTTGTCCCTCCATCTCATTATCCTCTCTTCGTAGAATCTCCCGTCTTTCAGCTACCACTATCAGCAAGGGAGTTGTAGATAGAAAACTTGCATATGGCTTGTGTATTGCTCCCACTTTGGCTGCTTTCAAACGACCCCTAAGATCCACTGGTAGCTTAAATTCGGATCCCCCCGGCCAGATATCATGTGTGGGTTTTTTTCCTCTTCCTGTGTTCCCACCCTTCCATCACTGGTTAGAAGCCATGATGGGGATATGTAATCTCCTGGGTTAAAAAGAGGATATTTGAAAGACCAGATATACCTTTTGAGCCTTTGAGGATGCTGGAAATGGTTTAGGACTAGGGGTAGAAATCCTTGCTTGTCTCATATTTGCATACAAGAAAGGGGTGTTATAAAATTATTTTCCTCTCAGGTGAGATCTTCTGTGGCACAAGAATGAGAATGGGAAAAATTGTAAACACTGCTTAAACATAATGGTTTAATGCATACATTCAAATTGCATGGTATTGCAATGATTATTTTAAGCATCAGAAGCATTGAACTTATGCTTTTGCATTTTTTGGTGGGCCCCACATTGTGGAACCATCTTCCTAGTGAGCTGCGCCTAGCACAGTCCCTGCCCGCCTTCAAAAAACGCTCAAAACCCTGCTTTTTAGGGAGGCATTTGGCGACCTTTTAATTTAATTTTTTTAAACAAAAGATTCTTTGCCCGCAATGCCTCTTGCTGAGGGTTTTCCCCTCTTTTTCTGCTAGTATTGTCCTGTTATTTATTGTTGATTTTAATTTTGCTGTAAACTGCCCAGAGTTCCTATTGGAAGATGGGTGGTATAGAAATGAAACAAGCAAATAAATAATAAATTTATTTTCGGTTAAAACAATCTACCAGACCTTTTGTTTTTCCTCTTAGTTAGAAATGTTGTTTCTAAGAATGCTTTGCTCCTCTGGTTTTGCATGGATATATCTTATGCCAGTTATTCAGATCGTTATTAGAAAGGGAAGGATCCAACTTACCGGGTCTGGAGATTGTTGCTGGTGCGGCACTAGCCAAAACAAAATGATGACCCCCATGTGGAGGGGAAGCCAGAAGCAGATTGGAGGTGGGGCAGGGGGTTGGCCAATTGGACGGGCTGGACATGGAAGTAAACACCTGGGTTGAGCTGGCCCCTTGGAGAGTGTGATGAGCTCACAAGGGACTGGCTCCAATGATTTAAAAGGGGGAACAAAGAAGTAACCTCGCCTTTTCCCAGGAGAAGACAGAGCATTCCCAATCCACCCACCCATTTTCATAATGGATGTTCAGGGTGGAATTTGTAGTTATATATAATCATATGCATGCAGGTCACAACTTTGAAGGGAGAGGTGGTTTTGCAGGCATTGGGATGGATCCGAGCTTTTAAAGTAGCAGGCAAGAATCTGCAGGTATGAAAGAACACCTGACCAGGCAAGTCAAATGGATGGGGCCATGGGTGAATTGCAGGAAGAGGCAGTGGGGGGGGGGAACACCCCCTCAGTGATTTATGGCCCAACCACCAATTGAGCTGATGCCCCTCGGGACCATTCATTTTGAAACTGGACATGGAATACTCCAGGGATCCTGTAACTAGCAAGAAGTGGGCATTCCTAAGATAATGGAAGGAATGCAGGAGCATCAAAGGGCAGGCGAGCTCCTTTGAAGGGCTAGATCTGACTCAATTGCTTAGCCAGAGTACTGCCTGTTGTAATCAATATAGTTGTGGCCCATATATATTCCCAAAATACGGTGGTCATGTCTCATCTTTATGCACTCATTCGGATAGTAAAATCTTAGCTATAGGCAATAAACAATATCAGTTCTTCTCTCAGCCTTGCCTGGAAATGGCAAATCTCACAAGACTTAAAAATCCCTCCTGTTTAGTTGTGGCAGCCTAAGCGATGAAAACATACACTGTGGTAAGTATTCTCTGCATCACTAAGTGGTTAGTCAATGTGTCAGTGTACCAAAGTTTATTGCTTTTAGATATTTGCCATGAGAAGAGCAGCCATTGTAAGAACACATCTAGACAGGAGGACATGAGCATTCATGGGGCAATGATTGAAACCACCAAGGTTCTTTAGATTTTAGTGTGATCCAGTGCAAAAGGAGTTGATTTTGAATGAACTTAAGGTCATTTTTTCAAAGTAAATATTTATTATTATTATTATTATTATTATTATTATTATTATTATTATTATTATTATTATTATTATTATTATTATTATTATTATTATTATTATTATTATTGTGTGTGTGTTGCGTCGTTACAGTCGTGACCGACTCTTCATGACCCCATGTCCATGGAGTTGTTGTTGTTGTTGTTGTTGTTGTTGTTGTTGTTGTTGTTGTTGTTATTTATTTATTTATTTATTTATTTATTTATTTATTTATTTATTTATTTATTTATTTTAGAGTGCTGACCACATAGCCCCTGGGGCCCAGGCAGCGCTCTTTTTTATTTTATCATCATCATCATCATCATCATCATCATCATCATCATCATCATCATCATCATCACACAGCAGACTACGCTGGATTTTATATTACAAATCACTAGTTGAACGCTTTCTACGTGTTTATAACTATATGTGATGTATTGGTGAATTATGCGAGCAGATCCCAGTAAGGTGGCTTTCTGCAGCTGACTGATGGTGACTTTGTCAACTCTAATTTCTTCTAAATGCTTCCTTAATTCTATTATTATTATTATTATTATTATTATTATTATTATTATTATTATTATTATTATTATTATTATTATTATTATCAAGATTGCACATTTTCTGGAAGGAACCACTCCAAACCACTTCCTCTCTAAAGAAAGAGGAAAACAAGTGGTTTAATCATCATGTTACCATTCTTAGCACTTTGATAGAACAATTTCAAAAATTGGAAGACATGTCTTATTCAATAATTAGGAACAGACGTAGTGAAACTGCCAGTGAGATGACATCACAATAAATATAAGACACTTAGCACATTAAATGATAAAATCTGCTTCTGGTATTAAATGCTCATTCAATGGTAGGAGGTGGAGGAAAACCGCAAGAATTCTCAGTCCATTAAAAAAATGATGTTTTTACACATGTAAGCCTTTAACCCAATATTTTATTTACCTAACATTAATATTCAGACAAGAAGGGCCATGGGCACACTGTTAATTAAATATAAATTAGTCTGATAGAACATTTAATTTACTATTCTACACCTCACAACTAATAATGATGTAAATGCCTTACATATGATCTTGTTCCTAGGAAATTAAATTAAAGGCCTTCAACAAATAAATATTTAGCATGCAATGCAGGACACTTTATCTAAATTTTAACAGCATGGCATTGGTTTCAGATAATAACGTGATTACACAAATTAAAATGTAAATGTATACAACACTTTGGTGCTTTTGCCTTTCACTGTTAAATCTGAAACAAAACACATAAAGTTCAACAATACAGAAGGAAAGTCTGGCATCAATTGGAACTGGAAGTTTAACATTCACCTTTGCTCATGAAGACTCCAGTGACGCAGACAGTGAGTAACAGGAAGCATAATGGGCTTCACCACCGTCTCCTTCAAAAGAATAGCGATCGTTTTTTTTTTCTTCACTTATATATTATTGAATACTATCTTCCCGCCAAATTACTTTTGGTTATTGTAGTTTTGTTTTGCTATTGTTGTTTGTAAATGAATTTGCTGTTTTAACTTTGATATTGTGAACCGCCCAGAGTCCCCACTGTGGGAATGGGGCGGTATACAAGCGTAAATAAATAAATAAATA